>BSSO01000019.1:0-64628 GCA_030267885.1 Mesembryanthemum crystallinum | reverse complement strand
TCCTTGGGCGTGGCTAAAGGGCACCTCCCTAAGAGGCTCGAACCCGTGACCTGGTGTATAAGCCAAAACTTGTTTACCAGTGGGCCAACATCTCTTGGGTATATCAAAATTAAATTGAGATTAGCTAATGGAATTCGTGACTCATCCACTAAATAATATACAAGTGTGTGTTTAAAATCTCAAATTTGTGAACATGTTATACTTAAAATAAATAAATTTACTTCCTTTGTTGTTTTCTTTTTCTGTTTGTTGTATTTCTTATAAATCATTTTATTGATTTTTTATGCTTATATTTCTCCTTACCCGAATACGGAGTATATGGTGCCCGAAAGAAAAAAGAAAAAGAAAAAAAAAGATAGAGTAACTCTCTTGTACAACCGTCTAACCGTTATACGACATAATTTAATGGCGACTTTTCGTAACTTAGGGGTTATTTTTAGTGGTTTAGGGGGCTACTTTATACAACTCGACCCAATCATAACTTTTTGCAATTTAGTGACTAATTTTATCGACTTATGGGTTACATTTTCATGACTTAAGGTAGTTTTACAAAATTAGTATAAAATATAAAAAGTATTCCTTAAGGGGCTAAAAGTAGCTCATAAATTGTAAAAAGTCACCATTATATTCGGCCGTCTAATGGTTAGACGGTTGTACACAAGAATTTGCGAAAAAGATATAGGTAACAGCTAATTATCTAGAAAATTGAAGTGAGAAAATGAAAATAATTTGTCTAACATGATGGAGTTCTAAGCATTATGACCCCCATAATTGGATGGAGTATAAGCCCCACAAATCCTGAATTATCGCAAATCCTCAATCCTCATCATAGATCTTTCCTTTCAACCCCTTTTCCCCCTTTGGCCATTTCCTCCTAGACAATTTGATTCTTTGAGGCTGTCTTTTCATCATCTCTCATAACGAACCACAAATAATCAAAGCTGGGAAAAACTAACAAACACCAACATAACAAGAAAAGACCACCATGAACTCAATACATTGGAGGAAAAAAAGATCAACTAAAACCATTATTATTTCTGGCTAAACACTAAATGGCCATTAATATTCCATACCAGAACTTCAAATCACCGTTGTTCCTAATACTACATGTTACCATTTTCTTGATCTTGTTTCCTTCAATGACATATTCAATGTCCGATGTGGATGCGTTGCTCGAGTTTAGGAAATCATTAGCAAACTCCGAAGCTCTAAACTCGTGGGTGGCCAACGAGGGCGGCCCTTGTCAACACAAGAATAGGCCTTGGGAAGGTGTTGTGTGTTTCGAGGGGATTGTCATTGGACTCCACCTTCAATCGAAGGGATTATCAGGTAAAATAAATATTGATGCATTGTCAAATTTACCCGGACTTAGAAGTATTAGCCTTGAAGGCAACCAGTTTGATGGGCCAATGCCACAGTTTAATCGTTTAGGGTCATTGAAGGCGATATTCTTATCAAATAATCGATTCTCTGGCCAAATACCCTCAGATTTCTTCTCAAAAATGGAGTCTTTGAAAAAAGTATGGCTCTCCAACAACAGCTTCTCAGGGGACATTCCTTCGTCGTTGGTTCAGCTTCGACATCTTCTTGAGTTGCACCTTGAGAATAACCAGTTTTCAGGGGCGGTGCCACCCTTTAAACAACCTCCACTGTTGTCCCTTGACTTGTCGAATAACCAATTGCAAGGAGAGATACCTATGAGTATGTCCAAGTTTAATGCTTCCTCATTTGAAGGGAATCCTAATCTTTGTGGAGAGATTGTACAACGAGATTGTAATCAAGTAGCAACGCCAACGGGACCAACAACACCAACAACAGCAACATCAACGGGCAAAGAATCAAAAAGCGAAAACAACCACCGAAGAAATAAACCTAAGATGGTAGCGGCAGGTATAACTATAAGTGTGGTTGTTTTATCGTTGTTGGTTGTTATGTTTTGCATGACAAGGAAGAAAAGAGTTGCAAATATGCCAACCACAACCCCTAGCCCTACACGCACCAGTGCCACGGCCACCCTAGGACAAAGTGAAAAGAAGACAAATATCAACGAAGGGATGGTTGAGGTGGAGGTTGGACCCACATTGAGTCGAAAGAATTCGAGCAACTCTTCGAGTAAGAGAAGCTCTTCAAGTAGGAAGAGCTCGGGGAAAGGGGGTGCAGGCGGCGCTGCTGCTGCTGGTGCTAGCCCGATAGTGGACTTAACCGTGTTGAATGAACAGAAGGGGATGTTTGGGTTGGCGGATTTGATGAAAGCATCAGCCGAGGTGCTAGGAAATGGAAGGATGGGATCAGCTTATAAGGCTATAATGGCAAATGGGTTGGCTGTGGCAGTGAAGAGGATGAGGGAATTGAATAGATTGGAAAGGGATGCATTTGATGAGGAGATTAGGAAGCTAGCTAGTATAAGACATGAGAATGTCTTGCCTCCATTGGCTTATCATTATAGGAAAGAAGAGAAGTTGGTGGTTTATGAATATGTTGGTAAAGGCAGCTTGCAATACCTACTCCATGGTAAGAGTTACATTTCTTGTTTAACAAATGGTGAATTCAAATCTCTTTGTATCTTATTTGTTCGTTGCATAATGTCATTTAATTCAAATATACCAACCCTATCCTTAGATGCTACTCCAATCAAGGTTTTAATCTTAGATATTCTATTTAGTAGAGGAATTATTAGGTGGTTCAAGACTAATGGTTCCCCTCTCAATAAAATATGGTAAAATCCACTCCAAACTCTTACGATAACTGATAAAGTGGTAACCAACAATCTTGTGAGAGGATAGAGCATTAATCAGCCGTAGTATAATAATTTCTCGTCCCAGTGAGCCTAACCCATATGGGGTTGAAGCCCACAATTGAGAATTGGCCCAAAACCAAACTCCACCCCATCCTTACTTGATTGGGCCAAGCGCAACCAGTGAGCTACCCCAAAAGCCTTCCCAAGGCAGTTGGGGGATGGTAATGGGCCTGACCTTGCAATTAGCGAGCCAGAGAGTTGAAATTAACTAAATTTGACAAACAATATGTTACTCCCTCTTTTTTCAATTGAAGTTGACGCTTAGTTTTCTGCGACTTACGTGCATATGAGTTGCGGAAAACCAAACGTAAAATTCAATTGAGAACGGAGGTGAGTACATTTATAGGTAGCTTCATCTTTATGTATAGTTTTATCTACATTGAAAAATCTAATCTATTGATGTTTGAACTTCTATTAGGCGATCGAGGACATTCTCATTCTGAACTCAATTGGCCAACACGCCTAAGCATCATCAAAGGAGTAACACAAGGTCTACACTACATCCATTGTCAACTCCCTACTCATGACTTGCCACACGGTAATCTCAAGTCGAGCAACATCCTCATCAACTTAGACAACGAGCCATTACTTTCGGATTATGGATTCAACACGCTCGCAAACCCCAATGTCGCGGCTAATGCACTATTTGCTTATCGATCACCCGAAGCAATGCAAGACCATTCACTCATTTCTCCCAAATCCGACATTTACTGCCTAGGAGTTGTCATCCTCGAAATCCTTACAGGCAAGTTCCCGTGTCAGTACCTCACAAGTACTAAGAACGGCACGGACGTGGTGCAATGGGCCGTGTCAGCCATCAACGAAGGCCGAGAGTCGGGCCTGCTCGACCCGGACATGATGTTTGGATCGACGAGTGGAGAGGAGGATAGCATGGTGGAGTTGCTTCGCATTGGGGTTGCTTGCACTGAACCACATCCTGATAAACGGCCGTGTTTGGGAGAAGTTAAAGAGATGATAGAAGGGATAGTAGGTGGGCAAGAATCTGCGAGGAATGTTCAACTCTTGACTTCACCAAGAGATGGATTTTGTTAATTATCAATTGGAGTATGTATTTGTGGTTGAAAATTAAAGTTCAATTTATAGGATTTTGTGGGATTAATTTCATGTTTTGTGTTATATATCTAAATGTGGTTGCTTAGATGTGTTTAGCATATACCTTATATTAATACTCTCTAATAATATATGTGTATAGTATAGGTTAAGGACTCACTCAAGTTTATAGTGGTTCTCACCCAGTAAATTTAGCTTAAACTTGTGGTTCAAAATAAAAATAAAAATTAGAAAGCAATATCTGGTTAATGCGGTAGTACAATACAAATACAATTAATAATGACATTTACAAAAAGAAAAATTAAAGAAAAAAAACGATGAAGATCAAGGAGAATATATATGTGACAATTATGTTACATGTGAACGTATAGATTATAGTTGAAAATTTAAATAATATAAGGATAGATTACTATATCGTATATTTAAGTGTACTAAGTACCAATTATTTTAGGTGAGATGGGTGTTTAGATTTAAACAATCACCATAATACTCTCAAAATCACTCTAAAAATGTTCCTAAATTCGCACAATAATGTATTTAACTTTAGTTTTACCACTCTAATTAATAATTTCTTGAATAATAATTTTTGGCCTACCAAATACAACGTGTATGTGATTACATTATCACATGATACAGGGCCATCCCAAAGTATTCAAAAAATTTCAAGTGCCCTGTGCATAAATGAAAATGGGCCCTTCTGGTGAATAAGATATATATACAAATTTCAATACATAAATTTCATTTCATAAAAGATTTTTCTTTAAAACTTGATAAAGACGAGACTCCTTCAAATTGGAGGCCCTATGCAGTCAGTTACCTTGCACATGCTAAAGGACGGCCCTGACATGATATACATAATTAGCCTATTCCAAAGACATATACAAAGATAGACAATATACATTGTCCTTGTGATTATCATTATTCACTTAATTCACATATTGAGTTGTGAGGTACTCTAAAACATGATTTGAGCACAAGGATACACAAATGCCCAATGCATTATATTGTATAATTAATAGACATTTCATTGTATTATTAGATATTTACCCTACAAAAAAGAAGTTAGCTTTATTAGGGAGATCATTATTCATTATTACCTCCATCTTGATCTTGAAGTTGGGGGTTCGAATCCCTCAAAACTGTCACTTAATAATAGAAAAGGATAAATGTAGACGAATAAATAGGTCAAAAGTTTCCTAGTTTTAAGGTTGAAGAGGAGTAATTAAAGGGGCTAAATTTACCCCTCGAAACGACATTATTCTTTGGAAGACAAGTTGACCTCTGGCTTCAAAGATGGGCAACCAACAATCTTTTCATAAATCATAAATGGATGCAATGGCATAATTAGCATTATTTCTGGACGATTTTCTAGATTTATTTTTAATGTTACCAAATTGATAGTATTATACAACCTTTGCTATATATATGGGCCACCCGTGCACCCATTTAACAATACTAACTTTATACGATCGAGTGTATGTACACTACTCTCTTGGCTCTTACAATATTAATTACTACTTAAAATCAAATTTAAATAGTACTAGTCTCCACCTAGGAGTAGTAGTAGTTTTTATATTACTGTCATATACTGCATATTGAGCTTCAATTCTGTTATCACTACCATTTTTTTGTTGTCACTTCATTTATATTGATATAGAAATGATACAAACACAATGAACCAATTTTTTTTTTTTATAAGGGACAAATAGTTTAATATGCACCATGTCTAAGTGTTATTATATATGTCATATCCGTGTGTTCGATACCTGACACAATATCTATTTAAGATGTTCGTGCTTTATATGTCAATTGGGTCCATATATATATATATATACTCCTGAGTATAATGAAAAATAGAGAATTATTCCTTTACTGAACGAGCTTTTAAGAGTTGTTCAAACTTTCCTTTACTAATTATTATGTGTTAACCAACACAACCAATCTTAGCTGAATTAGATCGAGCTTGATTTAAGCGTATGACAAACCAGCTTAAATGATCGACTTATCTTTTTGTTCAATACTTACAAGATAAGTACTACTTAAGGAAGGGTGTTTTAATTTGTTTGTTAAGTTAAAATTAATACTCTAATAATAATGGTAAGGAGGGAAATGATTAGGGTACGTGCAAAGCATGCATCCATGCACGTGGATGTCGGCTTAATTAGGCTGTATATTAGTTGACTTGAATACAATAATAATAATAATAATAAATACTACAATCATTAAATTGCTTGTAATTAATTAATTAATTAATTAATTAATTAATTAATTAAGCTAAGCTAAGCTAAGCTGGTTCCATTTGTAATTGTATGTATCTGTTGAAGTAGGCAACATATAGTATATGGCAAACACAGTACAGCTTACACATTGCATGCATACAGGATCGCAAGAATATACGCTTTAATTTTTAATTAATTAAAAGGAGCCTTAGCTGCGCTATAGCCTACTGTATATGTATATATGTTGATGAGCCTCAGCCAATTGCCCCATAGATGATACACTATAGATCAACCAACCATGCTAGATAGCCAGCTCATCCTCCTCTTCCTTGCTTCTAATTCATACTCAATTAATTGCCTTGTCCCCAACCTTTTCACTCATTACTCTAAATTCATTATTCTACATTATTATTATTATTATTATTATTGGCAAACAAATTACTGTAATTGGGTTTTCCCAACTGTTTACATTAAAAAATTACATTTGGTGTATAAATGATCTACCAGGTCGGAGACGTCCATACCCTCCCACGTTGTTATCCTGAACTAGTATGTAACTGAGTTTTCCCGACTGTTTACAACCTCCATATTTCCTTCACGAGAAAATGTATGAGTATCTTGCACATCATGTAACATGGAACTTTTTGAATAGAATTCGAATGCTTAGAAAATTTTCTAATAATAAGCAGCTTGAGAAATGCTCAATTTGGTTTAAACATATCTTACATGTTTTTNTTGGTGTTTGCAAGGAGGTTCCTTCCTCCTTGGGCGTGGCTAAAGGGCACCTCCTAACGCACGGCCTCGGGTATTCCACGAATAAATTCGTGTAGGTGCTCCCCAAGAGGTTTGAACCCGTGACCTGGTGTATCTTACATGTTGATGATTAATACTCCCTCCGTCCCCTAGTTAGTTACCTTTATAAACCATCCAAAAATAAATCCCCTACTTACTTTTACAAACCAATATTTTTCTCATATCCTCCCTTATTTACCCCTCCACTATCTCTTAAATACAATAAAAACAAAATCAACTTTCTCTCTCCAATCACTCTCTCTCTTAATATTTTTCCCTCTCTCTGCAATCACTCTCTCTCTTATTATTTACCCTAGTACCCATTACTTTAATGTATATCAACCAAGGGCAAAATAGGCCAAAATTACACTCCTTAATTATTGTGCAAATAGTGGTTTGTCAATGTAAGTGAGGGGCGGAGGGAGTATGTGTTTGGAAAATTTATTAGATGGTACTGAACCAAAAATCAATCCCCTTCTGACAAATTATGATAATCAGTATCACCCTTATCCAAAACCTACTAACTAGAGGAGGAAGCATTGGTCCTGACCAAATATCTAATAATTTCTTGTTTATTTGTTTGACTATTTGGCCAAATTTTTACCAACATTTACTACTCTTGTACACATTTTCATATTTTTCTCCACTTTAGCTTATAAGAAAAAAAAAATGAAGGAAATAAAATGTGAAGGAAGAAGGGTGGTAAAAGAGGGATATAAAGATCAACAGAAGAAGTTTAAAGATAATTTGCCAAAATACAGCTGACACACACGAATTAAGCAATGCAACAAGAAGATAAAAAATGTAATGTTTAGATCATGGGATAACGAAATGTCCAAATGGGTTTAGCAAAAGACTTAAAAGGATCCTTTTAGTCCATGCATGGTCCCATGTGCAAGAGTCAACACTGAAGAAAAAAGGCTTCGTCTCATGAGTTATGTCATTATCTAACATATGGGTACTATTGGTTTTCAATTTTCATGGACTTGCAATTTGTCTTTCAAGTTTCCAAGAATGTAAATACAATCTTCAATATTCAATTCATAAGCCACGAATTAATTGAACTAAGATATTCTTCATATGATCATATAGATCCAAGAAATAACACTTCCTATATTCTGCATGCATATAATATACTCGTGTTAGATTGTTAGGATCGATTTAGGGTGTGAAAATTGTAAGGTAATGATAAATTTATACGGTCGTTTAATTTTATGTGGAAATCCTAATACGAGGAAACAAAACGCATTTGTATTCATTTAATTTGAGGACTAATACAACCAGTCTTAGCGGCAAATTTCGGATTTTGACAAGGACTACCTACAAATAAAAACAAAGAAAACCATAAAACTACATATACCAAATGTCTTAACATAATCCCTCCCTCCTCCTCCCTCTGTCCCATACTTGCGTTTCCAAACCACCAAAAAATTTGTCTCACACTTACGTTGCCAAACCAAATAAATCCCTATAACCTCCCTATATTACCCCTCTATTGTCTCCAATATACAATAAACAATTCCCTTTTCTCTCTCTAATCACCCACTACCCCTTATTTTATTAATTCTCTACTAAGGGTATTTTGGCTAAATTTCTCTCGTTAAAATTTGTGTTCAAAATGGCTTGGAAATGTAAATATGAGACGGAGGGAATATTAGTTGTCGTGCTTAAGGTGTTATGTAATACTAGAACATTAGAGCTTTAAAAGAAAAAAAACAAAGAGAGAGATTGATGATATACAGTTATATGAAGTATAGCTAGTACGTACTCTATAATACACTACAGTAGTAAATAAAGTGGGAAAAAATAATAATGCAGCATCTGCCTCGAACTCCTGATTCCACAGCAAAATCTAGCTGTCTCAAGCCAATGCTCGAGGAATTAATTTTGAATCACATACATTATTACAGTAAGTATATGATTCTCTGTGCTACTGTTGTGTAAGTTATATAGTTTGTCCTAATTAAACCTCCAAAAATGAGTAATTTTAGTGCATTCATGCAATTTTTCTCTTTAGCTCAAGTATTTTTTATTGAAATTTGAAGCACATACATTAATGCGTATATGGAAATTGCAATCTAATTGTTAATAACTGTAGCTTTACTTTGTCTTGCTGCTTCTTTTATTTGCCTCTTTTTACTCACCTCTCTCTCTCTCTCTCTCTCTGTGGTCCTCCTGTTTCCACAATCCCACTCATGTACTTTCGTCTTTCATGTTCTATCCAGGTGTAGTGAGTAATTATATTCAATTACTCCACTATTATTTTCTCTGTTCCATGCTTTTAATTCTTTTTAAAAAAATAAATAAAAATTGGCCGTTCTTGTTCATTGTTTCGAGTGTACTTGGTAACCCAAATATCTAGAACTAGTGTACTACCTAATTTTTTTAATTTTCAAATATATATTTTTTTTTTTTAAGTTAGTAAAGCATTACCTAGATTTATATAGTAGGAAAAATGTTCTAAAATGAGAAATAAATTTGTAATTTTTGTCTTTCCATCCTAATTATTAGTATCACACTCTCTAATATATTAAATAATCGTTAACGTTAAACTACATTTAATTGCTTATCACTGAGAACAAAACAATCACATTTAGGTGGAAAACCTATTATCACAACATTAAAATCAAATGCCTGAAAGGAACATATTCTCAGCACTAAAAATAACCCACAAGTTACGAAAAGTCACCTTTAAATTAGATCGTCTAATAGTTAGACGGTTGTACAAGAGAGTTACTCATTGTTTATATTTCAACGCACAAAAAGAAAATACAAGAGGCCATCAAATCAAAACTTTCACTCATTATAAGTTCTAACACTCTTATATTCATTGCATAGTTACGGTTAAGGCTATTTTTGTTACGAATAGCGGTCCACATATATTCATGTAATATGATTGTTTGATGTGCTAAAAATGTCACACACACTCCTTATTATGTTAGGTTAAGCTTGATATTCATATCGTCTTAGTACAAAAAAGTATAAAAAGACAACTTTAGTAATATGCATATTTAATTAGAGAAAAAAAGAGTTTCATACAATTATGCTTATTATAGAGCTCATTTCTTCAACCTTTTTTTTTTTTTTACGTAAATATAAATGCATGTATTAATTAAAGGAAAAAAAACATTCATACAAAAACACTTCAAATTCTTGAAAGATTAAGATATAACATAATCACACCCAATGTATCATTTGTAAAAAATATGCTGGGATTAGATCCGTTGATATCTACTCGTATAGATACGAGGGGAGTTATATAACCTAGATCAAGACTTAGAAGATAGATCGTGAACTTGAGTCGATCCCATACTTTACTTTGACAATTCAAGCTCTCCTTGCTTATAGGAGCAACACTTTTGTAAGTATGCACTTTCCAAATTACAAAACTTGAGATAGCAGCCGGTAAATCCGCCGGAATATTCTCGTGTAGTGATCACCTTCACCGGTCCTGATGTCACTTACCCAAATTCTACTACTACTAGCTGCTACTACTATTACCATTTCTGAAAATTTTTAATCACCATTTTTTCAACCATTTTCAACCCATCACACGTCCAGACAAACACAAAACCAAAAACAATCACCCAACACACTCTCTCTCTCTCTCTCTCTTGCTCTGCTAAAAACCTCCCCTCACTTTCTCTCTCTAAAAACCCAAATCATTCTTTCTTACTCCTTCCCCTTCAATCACCTCTCCTCCATTGATCCCCTTTCTTCTCTCTCCACTTTGATCCTACCCACCTTCATCAATGGACTCTCCGCGTCACAGCGGAGCCGAAGACGGCGGCGCCACCACCGCAGGTGGTGGTGATGGTTTGGATACGGCGGAGAAGATAATCCTCCGGTGGGACTCCACCGTCTCGGAAGAAGCAAGAGACAAGATGATATTCTCCGGCGACCGCCAAGAAGTCGACCGTTACCTCCAAGCAGTCGACGAGATCCAACGCTCTCTTCACTCCACTTCACTCTCTCTCTCCTCCCCATCCTCCGGTGACCGGAACCCCACCATCCAAATCGCCATGGCAAGACTCGAGGACGAGTTCCGCACCATCTTGCTCTCTCACTCCTCCCCTGTTGACTCTGAGTCACTCCTCGTTGACACTCCTCGCTCTCACTCTCACTCCTCTTCTTCCTCCCACTTTGACCAGTTCACCTCCTCCAACGCCGCCGCTGCCGTCGCCGCCGCCGACGAGGTGGCCGCAGAGGCGGATGAAGTGGCGGCGGAGGATGAAGTTGAAGGCGAAGGCGAAAAAGAGATGGAGAAGCAAATCTTGAGGTTTGCTCACGGGAGCAGCCATGGAGGACGAAGAACTGATGGAGGAAGTGGATCATCATCGAGGAGGAGCATAAAATCGGCGACGAGTATACGAGAGATCGACCTAATTCCATCAGCTGCAATCTACGATCTCCGGAGCATAGCCGAGCGGATGATCGCCGCCGGCTATCTCCGGGAGTGTATTCAGGTGTACGGCAGTGTGCGCAAATCGGCGCTTGATGCTAGTTTTCGGAACCTCGGGATCGAGAAGCTGAGCATCGGCGATATCCAGCGGCTCGAATGGGAGGCGCTGGAGAACAAGATCCGGCGTTGGATCAAGGCAGCTAAGGTTTGTATCAGGACATTGTTTGCTAGTGAGAAGAGGTTGAGTGAAGAGATCTTTGAGGGTTTGGGCAGTTGTGGTAGTGATGATGCTTGTTTCCTTGAGACTGTGAAGGGGCCGGCGATACAGTTGTTTAATTTCGCGGAGGCGATTAGTATTAGCCGGAGATCGCCGGAGAAGCTGTTTAAGATCCTTGATTTGCATGATGCTTTGGCGGATCTCTCGCCGGATATTGAGCTTGTTTTCGAGTCGAAGCCGGCGGAGTCGATTCGGGTTCAGGCGGTTGAGATTCTGTCGAGGTTGGCGGAGGCGGCGAGGGGGATTCTGTCGGAGTTTGAGAATGCTGTGCTTCGCGAACCCTCGAAGGTGCCGGTCCCTGGTGGGACGATTCATCCTTTGACGAGGTATGTGATGAATTATATTAGTTTGATATCTGATTACAAGCAGACTTTGATTGAGTTGATTGTGTCGAAACCGTGTTCGAGTGGGTCGAGGTATTCGGGTGATTTATCGGTGCCTGAGTTTGATTTTTCGGAGTTGGAGGAAGAGAGGACTACATTGGGTTTGCATTTGATTTGGGTTATTGTGATCATGGAGTTCAATTTAGAGGGGAAGTCACAGCATTATAAGGATACTGCATTGGCTCATTTGTTTATGATGAACAATGTTCACTATATTGTGCAAAAGATTAAAGGGTCACCTGAGCTGAGGGGGATGATTGGGGATGAGTATTTGAGGAAATTGACGGGGAAGTTTCGGCTGGCGGCCACAAGCTATCAGAGGGCTACTTGGGTCAAGGTGTTGCATTGTTTGAGGGATGAGGGTTTACATGTGAGTGGGAGTTTCTCGTCTGGGGTATCCAAGAGTGCGCTGAGAGAACGGTTCAAGTCCTTTAATGCCATGTTGGAAGAGGTTCATCGGACTCAGTCGACGTGGTTGGTACCTGACACACAGTTACGCGATGAGCTTAGGATATCGATATCGGAGAAATTGCTCCCTGCTTATCGGTCTTTCCTTGGCCGGTTTAGGAGCCACATTGAGAGTGGAAGGCATCCTGAGCAGTATATCAAGTACTCATGGGAAGATTTAGATTTAGCTGTGATGGATTTGTTTGAAGGGATCCCGGTTCCACAGCACTTGAGGAGACGATCGCAGTGATTGGAAGAGTGTGGGGGATGAAATGAAAGTTCCACTGTAACACTAGAAGCTAGGAACTCATTCTTTAAATTTTTTGAGGAAGTATTTGGTGATGGTGTTCAGTTTGATCGGGGGTGATTTCCTGAGGACTTCTTTTTCTGTAGCATTATCTGCCGGTTTGTCAAGGATTGCGTGGGAGTAGTAGAGAAAAGAATGAAGGAGAAAACCCTCAAGAATGCCAGAATCCCTGAGCCTTGATGCTTCTGTCTTGTAAGCATGTCTGTTCTTTGTACCACTACCACATTCTAGATTTTGGTTCATTTTTTGTTCATATGTAACTGTTCAATGTGTGTTTTTTTCTTGGTGCTCCATGCTCTTATATCTCTATAAGCGTAGTATTCTTTTTCTATACGCCCATTATTCATTTGAAAATAAGTATATTTGTTGAATCCGATTAACATTTCAGTGAAACAATAGTTTTGAGTTGAACCCTTATCCCTCATTTTAATATACGGTAGCTTAGAAGCATTCAAAAGATAATAGTTTTTGCCATTTTGCTATTGTTTGGTTTAGGCATAGTTGTGGTTGTGTCGAGCATTCTGATTTCTGAAAGCATGCTTATGTGCACCATATCTTGAGATGCTGCAAGAAGTTGTCCTAAAATGGCTGTATTCAGTAACTTATTGGAAACTATCATAAATACTGAGGCTCATTCACATTCCTAAGCTTTGTTCATCCAATGTGTTATAGAAGAATAACACAAGTTCAATGAGAAAAATATGATTTTAACCTTATCTTCTGCCTATAGCTGCAACACTTCCTGCTAAATTTTGCTGTGGTTCTTGTTTTGAACCTTCCCTAAGACATATCTGGTTGCATTTTGTACAGTTGGAAGTTGTGTCTGGTTCTGGGAGTTGGGATAAATATTAGCATCTGCTAGAGTGCATAGGCCTTTCGAGCATCCTTTGAAGTCAGCTGCCTGAGATTTTTAAGCCTTCAATCGTGAAATCTCTCTGATTGACATCTGAAGAGATAAACACGCCATTTGGTACAATTGCACTGATGTTAAATTCAGGTTAGATTGATCTACCGACTTAAAACATGAAGCCCTTGTGTTATTCTTCTCTAGAGTCTAGACAGTCTTGTCTTATTCTTCTGTCCAAAAAATGGAGGATAAAGCAACAGTGGTATTGAGCTCGCATCTGCTTTGCTGAACTCCATGTTAAACTGAATCGCTTCTTTGTTTGTCTTGTCAGTTTGTCCTTGTTTCAGTTTGAAAACATGGTGCTTCTTCTTTTCAAATTATAGGCTCACTGATTTTCCTTCTGGTTGTTGCCCCTTTAAGCCCTTTCTATCACACTATTGTCGAATTGGCTTCCCTTTTTTCTTGAGACACTTTGTTTTCTGGTTATGTTCATTTCTTGCTAATTTCCTAGCTTTGGCCTGGTGCTAATACATCACTTTCAGCACTGATACTCTCCGTTCGGTAATGCTAATGCTGATAGTTGTATCGTACACTACAAAACTGGTAATTTCGCGGTTATTGCTATACCTTTCAAGAAAATCGACAGCAGTGTCTCTGTGTGTGTTTCTCTCTTTCGTTGTCTCCTTCCCCACCAAAAGAAATACTCTAGGAAACAACAACAGAAAAACTTCTTTTTGGTTTATACCAAGATGAACCAAAAAGACAAAAGATATGTTGGTTTATCCGTTAAATCATTAAACTTCATTGCCTTGTGATAGCTACATCATATTGCTTCATTCTATAGATGGTGTGGTGGGCACAATTTGCTTTTATGTCCCTTTTTTCATTATTTCTTACAGAAGAAACAAGGGGCAAAAAAGAAAAGGAGATGATTTGCTAAAGGTTTTAGCTATGCTGTTTGATTATGCATTCTGAGATCATCAATCCAAGGGGACCTAAATACATTGCAAAGGCAAAGTATTGCTTGAATACAACGAGAACCATCTCATTGTGCTTTATATTACTCATTACAAGTCCACCGCCCATACGTTATCATTTGAATGTTACTATTATTATTGATTTAAAACCCTGTGGTGGATCCAGTTGGTTAATGGACTCTATTACCGGACTCTATTATCGACCCCACCCTTACCCCTTGTCGTGCCATGGCTTTGACACTTGAGCATATATAAAATAGTACTCGTATGAACTTGGGGTGGGTAGTATAGTGGCGCAACTCCAACCTCCCACCTGTCCTCGGGAAGTACCTGAATCTTGGCTTCCTTGCTATTTAAAAATAATGAGTAAAAAATATAGAGCATATAAAATCTCGAATACGGGTGGAAAATGGAAATGAGTGAACCCTACTCTGCTCTGAAGGTTTTGAATATGAACAATTTTGAGGATTTTCTGAATTAGTTGAGCCAGTAGTAGACAATTTGTTGGTCCCTTTTACTTTGCTTAAACAACAAAATGCTGCATTTCTCTCCACATTTCTGAATTACTCCCTTTGAATACTCCTAATTTATTTTTATTTTTTGACAACAATACCCCTAATTTTATAGTAGTAGCAGTTTTTTTTTTGGTACTCCGTACTAATAGTAGTAGCAGTTTAAAAAAAGGGGAAAAGCCAGCTAATTGCCTAATTGAATGCTTGTTGACATCAGCAGTGACGTGGGGAAAGCAACACCAATAAAATCCTGATTCCTCCCTCGATCAGATATCCAGCTCTGTAAATGTGCATTAGATTTTTGTTGTTTTTTAAAGTAATAAAATTAATGAAAATAGATGATTTTGAAATACATGTTGATTTTTGTCGGTGTCTACAAGGAGGAACTTTCTTTTCCCTTGGCGTGGCTAAAGGATAACTTCTAACGTACGGCCTCGGGTATTCCACGAATATATTCGTGTAGGTGCTCCCCAGGCGTTGATTTCTTAAAAGTAAATTAGTGAGAAAATTGTTTGACGAAAAATATTGATTAATGAAAAATATTCAAAAATAAAATATAGGGTAGTCATTGTGTAGAAAAAAAAGGAAAAAGAAAGAAATATGAGTACACTTGTGATTGATGAGGAATGAGGGGCATAGAAAGTCAAAAAGTGGTCCAGGACGGAATAGGATTGCTTTTATGTTTATGTTGGAAATTGTCACCATGTGAGGCCACCGTCAGATACCCCTTGCATTATTTAATTAATTGATTCACTCGTTATTAATTAATTAATTAATTAATTAATTACTCCATTTTACAGTATGTTTTTGTGATGTGATGCCTTACAAGATTATTCATTAATGATAAGTGATAACTGAGAAGCAATATACTAGTGATGAAAAAAGAAACTACAGTAATTTTTAAGAATGTACTGTAGTTAAATTATGAAATTTAAGTTTATCCATATTAATTGTTTCAGATTAGGTTTACGATCTGCTATCATTTATTTGCACTAGAAGTGGATATGTTTAATGGTTTTATTTATCGGGGATTGATTTTGTGGTCTAGGAGTATAATCATTCTTGTTTGAGATTTTAGTGATGTTACGTTAAAATACAAATAAAATTGACGTTGTGAATTTTGACGATTTTACACTTCTCCATTTCAAAATTATTGTCATGTGTAGTAAATTTAAGATGTCTGTTAAACAATCACTCTTTAGTCTTTTTACAAATTTGTGACAAAATCATGACAAAATTGCAGTTATACTTCACTTAGTTTTGGTAGCTATGCAAATGGTAAAGAAATGTGAGTTCTTATAAGTGGTATTGTGTCAATGAGTTACAACTTAGACACCAGATTAGTAACTCAAACCTTTTGGGATTACCAATATAGAAAGAAAAAAGTTTCTAATTGCTAATACACACACGCCAAAAAAAAAAAAAAAAAAGCTATACTTTTAAGTAGGGTTGTTAATATCTGATACGACATGGCAACGCGACATGAATCCGTCCCAAAGTTATAGGGATAAACACGAACATGAATTATATACGAATATGGCACGTAGTGGCGAATCCAAATATAATTTCAAGTGGGTTTTCTTTCATAAATTTTAACATATTTTTATTACAAATACTCCTTCAGTCCATTGCAAATGTTGTCAAACCAATAAAATATTTGTCCATTTCAAATGTTTCCAAACCAATTCTTACCTTATTTTTCCATATTACCCCTCCACTATCTACCAAATACTCCATCCGTTTCTGAAAAATCTTTACGCCTTAACTTTATAAAGTCAAAGTTTTAAAACTTTGACCATTGATATATGAAAAAATATAATGATTTTCAAAGTAAAAATAATATTTTTGGATTCATCTTAAATAATATTTTCAAAAAATCAATTTTTTTAAGTTTTCGAATTTATATAAATACAATTATTCATGGCTAAAGTGTTGTCTTGAAAACCGTACAAAATCAGGGCGTCAAGATTTTTCAGAAACGGAGGGAGTACAATTTAAAATTTTCAACTCAACCCTCCCTCCTAATATAAAAATCATTAGCCAAACCCCACTCACAATATAAAACTAATATACGGTTAAGGGTAAATATGGAAAAATCAACCTTTACAATTGTTTCATAAAATCAGCACCATAATTGGTTTGACAACGTTTGAAATTGATGGACGGAGTATTTTAAAAAAAAAAATCCCAAATTTACCTAAAAATAAAAATAAAAAATCAAAGTATGTGCCTGGGCACCCACATAAGTGGCCTACATCCGCCACTGCTAACACGATTTGACCAATGTGATGTGGTGTATAATGTAATTATTTTATCTTTTATTTAATTTTTATATACTTTAAGAGCGACACGAAACCAAACACGAACACGATTGATCCGACCTAGGAGTATTTGATAGCCCTACTTTTAAGCAGTTTTGGGCCTTTTGGCGTAGTTTGAAACAAAACTTTGCTAGGCCCAGAAAAAGCCCAACCAATAATGTAGTCCACTAATTCGGCTAGCTGGTGTCAGACCTCATCAGTCAAAACGGGTGGGCATGGCCCATTGCTTTTAGCTCAGTGCAGCCCACTAGATGTAGAGGTACCCAATACCCATCAACAATCGTTAGGTTTTATTGGCGGTGGAACAAATAGAGTATCTCTCATCTCTCTCTCTCTCTCTCTCTCACTTCCAGAGAGGAAGGGCAAATAAACGCCCTAACGCCGCTCAACTCTTTCTCTCTCCTCACTAGCCCTACTCTTCCAGGTTCATCTCTCTCTCATTTCACGATTCTATTTCTTGCTAATACTTTTGTTTTGCTGTTTATTGGTCATATTTTTGCATATTAATGCCTTAATCATCGTTTTTTTTTTTTTTTTTTTTTTTTGTATATATAAATTATTTGGAAGGGTTTTGGGTTTAGTGTATAGGGTTTAGATTTTGTCATCCTTTTGATCTAAGATACCCATTGATTTCTTCGCTAAGAATTTCAGTGGGAAGGCTTGTGTGCCGTGTTGGATGCCTCTGTTTTGCCGAGTTTAAGAACAGAGGTTGCATTAGGTGGGTTTTTCTTAATGTAACTAATTGCAATTTCAAGAGGAGCAAGTTATGAATTAGTTGTAAATAGTAGCAAAAGTTGAGATTTTTACCTGCTGTGAAGCAATTTTAATATTTAATGCTGAAAAGCTTTTCATTATGGTGGACCTTGATAGGTGATTGTAGCAGGAAACCAAAATTCAGTATATTGCCAGTTGTGTTATTAGCTGGGGTGGGAATAAGTAAGCTGATTTGCCCTTTGAGATCTGTGTTGCCGAATTTATAGGATTTTGATTTTCTCCCTTGTTTCTTCACTTTCACTTTGTCATCACCATGAATTTGTGAATATTAATAAGGGGCTATAAATTGAAACACTAAATTGAAGTTCCATTTTTAAGCCCCATTTTGATTTCTTAGAACTCTTTGGGGAGGAGGAAATGAAAGAGGATAGGGAGGGATGAGAGAGAAACTCATATTCTGAGCTGGCCAAAACGGGCACTTAATAGCCAGTTGTGAGGAGAGCCTTTGAAATGTCTTGACTAGCTAAACTTGAACAGTATAATTTATTTTCTGTTCTGTTTATGTTTATGCTTTTTGCAATTGTCTTATCTATGTGCTTCTTCTGCCTTGTTGCTTATCGAATTTATATATTTTGGTTGTGTGATGTTGTTGCAGGGTTGACAACTAGTTAGTAAAGATGGTGCAATATAACCTTAAGAAAATAACAGTTGTTCCCAATGGGAAGGAAATGGTGGATATTATTCTGTCCCGGACACAGCGGCAAACCCCGACGGTTGTGCACAAAGGCTATGCTATCTCTCGTCTTCGATCGTTTTATATGCGGAAAGTAAAATACACGCAGACGAATTTTCATGAGAAGCTGTCTGCCATCATTGATGAGTTCCCTAGGCTCGATGATATCCATCCTTTTTATGGTGATCTCCTTCATGTTCTGTACAATAAGGATCACTACAAACTTGCGCTTGGGCAAGTGAATACTGCAAGAAATTTGATTCATAAGATATCCAACGACTATGTTAAGCTCTTGAAGTATGGTGACACACTTTACAGATGCAAGTGCTTGAAGGTCGCTGCTCTTGGTCGTATGTGTACTGTGATCAAGCGCGTCAGTCCTAGTTTGGCTTATCTTGAACAAGTTAGGCAGCACATGGCAAGGCTGCCTTCGATTGACCCGAATACAAGAACAATGCTGATTTGTGGTTACCCAAATGTTGGGAAGAGTTCATTTATGAACAAGATTACTAGAGCTGATGTGGATGTCCAGCCTTATGCATTCACAACGAAGTCTCTTTTTGTGGGTCATACAGATTATAAGTATTTGAGGTATCAGGTGATAGATACCCCAGGTATTCTGGACCGACCATTTGAAGATAGAAATATTATTGAGATGTGCAGTATCACAGCTCTGGCACATCTGAGAGCAGCAGTCCTCTTCTTCCTGGACATCTCTGGGTCATGTGGATATACCATTGCTCAACAGGCAGCCCTTTTCCACAGTATCAAGTCTCTTTTCATGAATAAGCCATTGATTATTGTGTGCAACAAGACAGATTTACAGCCATTTGACACTCTTCCTGAAGAAGATAAGAAGCTGATCGCAGAAATGAAATCTGAGGCTCTGAAAACCGTGATGGGTCAAGGAGGTGAAGCGACTAATGATGAGGGAGTTCTTCTGACAATGAGTACTTTGAGTGAGGAAGGGATTATTGCAGTGAAGAATGCAGCCTGTGAGAGGCTGTTAGATCAGAGGGTAGAACTGAAGAT
The DNA here is from genome assembly GCA_030267885.1 of Mesembryanthemum crystallinum. Lineage (NCBI taxonomy): Eukaryota > Viridiplantae > Streptophyta > Magnoliopsida > Caryophyllales > Aizoaceae > Mesembryanthemum > Mesembryanthemum crystallinum. The sequence continues at coordinate 44,797 of BSSO01000019.1, read as the reverse complement.
GAAGTCTAAGAAGATAAATGATTGTTTGAATCGTTTCCATGTGGCAATGCCAAAGCCTCGGGACCAGAAGGAACGGCCACCCTGCATCCCACAAGGGATTCTGGAAGCCAAAGCTAAGGAAGCAGCGGACAAGGCAGAAAAACAAAAGAGGAAGACTGAGAGGGAACTGGAGGAGGAGAATGGTGGTGCTGGTGTATACTCTGCTAGCTTGAAGAAGCATTACATCTTGGCAAATGATGAATGGAAAGAGGATATTATGCCAGAAATTCTTGATGGGCACAATGTTTATGATTTTGTCGATCCTGATATCCTGCATAGGCTTGAGGAGCTGGAGGCAGAAGAGGGTATGCGTCTTGCAGATGAAGCTGAGGAAGACTATGAGATGGACGGCGAGGAATTGACAGCAGCTGAGAAAGAGGCGCTGCAAGAAATTAGAAGAACAAAAAGCCAACTCATCCAACAACACAGGATCAAGAAAAGCACTGCAGGGAACAAGTCTATTGTGCCAAGGAAATTTGACAAGGATGGGCAGTATACAACTCAAAGAATGGGGAGACAGTTAACCAAACTGGGTCTGGATCCCTCTGCGGCAATTGACCGAGCTCGTAGCAAGTCAAGGGGTCGGAAGAGGCAGAGGTCACCTAGCGTCGTGGGAGAGGATGATGCGATGGATATGGATGGTAATGAGCACTCCAAAAAGAAGTTGCGTGCACTTTCTAGACCGAGGTCAAGGTCCAAGTCACGACCACCGGGTGAAATCATCCCAGGAGAAGGATTCAAGGACTCTGCCCAGAGAGTCAAGGCTATTAGCCTTGCCCACAAATCCAACAAGAAGAGGAACAAAAATGCACACAAGGGAGAGGGAGATAGAGTCATCGTTAACCTCAAACCCAAACATCTATTCTCGGGGAAGCGCTCTACTGGAAAAACCGATAGGCGTTAAGTCCCAGGTGCTTGCTTTTGCAAGTCTTCAGTTTTGGTTCTTCGACTTATTTTCTCTTTCCTGTTTTGTGCTTGCTTAGCTTATCTATTAGTATTATCATTGCATACTTTATAGTAGTTCTATTTATCAAGCTCAGTATTATGTTTTTCTCCAAATATTATCATTGTCAGACTGGTGAAATTACTGGGTGTAATACCATGGAGTCATTACCAAATTTGATTTGTTTTCGGTTGAAAGTCAATTGTCGATTGCTTTTTGGGTGATTGCTTGATCTTGTAACAGTCAGCTATTGGGTTGCTAATTTGGGTGAATTACCTTATTCCTGTCCATAAGGTGAAGATTTTCAGTTATGACCAGAATGCAGTGAACAACTGTGCTCAGATGTGTAATGTGAAGTGAACTGAGTTTTGTATTTTCTTTGTTCAGCCACAATTATTTTATTTTATTTTATTTTTTTTTTTTTTTTGACAATGACTTGCTGAAGAAGGTGATAGACTTGTGGGATGCCAACTCCTTGACAAAATGAGGTCTTCAAATTGGGGTTCTTTAAAGACTATGAATAACGTGCAAATTAAGAAACAAAAAAAAAGGATTATTTTTGAATGGTTTGACAATATTTAACGACAGAAGGAGTATATATTTTAAAAAACACTATTCACCACATAGAAAACCCAAAATACTTCACGAATAGCATATACTCTATCCGTTTCACTAAAATCTTGACGCCCTCATTTTGCACGGTTTTTAAGACGACACTTTGAACATGAATAATTAAATTTATATAAACTCAAAAATTTGTAAAATTTTGATATTTTGAAAATACTATTTAAGATGAATCCAACAGGCAACAATGTTATTTTTACTTTCAAAATTATTATGATTTTTCATATATTAATGATCAAAGTTTGAAAACTTTGACTTTGAAAAGTTTATGCGTCAAGATTTTAGTGAAACGGATGGAGTAAAATATCTCTAAATTTCATAGGTTTACAACAATCTGAATGGTAAAATGATCTACTGAGTTAAACGCCCACTATTTCGTAGAGGTCTGCTTCCGCATCTATTCCTTCAAATAATCTTCAATGGCATTACATCTCAATAGCTGATTGAATCAAATGGACAAACAATAAAATAATCTGATTTCTTAACATAATGTGGCAGATAATGAAGGACTGATATTATTAGACTGACCATTGATCAATGCTGTCTAAAATGTAAAAAGGGAGAAAAAAGAAGATATGAAAGTCATGAATTTATATGTATTGTAGAACAAAAATTCACTCTACCTAACTAACTATAGACTAAATAAAGCTACAATTAACTGCTATCAATTTTGGTGTGAACCACAAATATTTAGAAATGACCACTATAAGCCCGACCACAATTCACTCTTTTGAGTAATGCTCCCCGGTAAAATCTTTCAAATTCACGGTAACATGGCCGCAAGAGGTTGATAGTACTTTCGCAATCAAAAGGACACAAGTTGCAGACAAGTTTTGATGGCTGAACCAATCTGAGTACCAAGGTTTATGCAGTTTTCTCTTCTTCTTGATCACTGTTGGACACTCCATTGTTTCCCTGCAACGCATGGTCACTAGAAGGGTTTCGAATATCATTTGAAGGTATAGGTGCTGGCTTTATAAGTGTTAAGGTGTCGTCTCTGTCAAAATCTTCTTCTCCTGAGTAGGCGTACCTGTTAAAATTGCAAATGGTACTATAAGTGAAGAACACACTTGATATACTATTGGTACTAATCAAGAATATGATCTTGAATATGCTAACATTAGGTTAATTAACGATGTCCATGTTCTACAACCACAATGCACAAAAGTTTTATTTGACATTTTATCACTAGATGCTAATAAAAATCATCTTTAGCGGACAATCTGCTTACCAAGCGGACTACATAGGCTACTGCTTTGCTGCATCCACTTCAGATGGTTAACGGAAAATTGCCATTATTTACGGATGTTAGGGCACAAATAACGCTTCAATTAGTACAGCTGCTTTTAGGATTTTTAAGGGCATTGCCTTGGGAGCTTAAACACAAGATTCACATAAACTCATTGCATAGCCTGACGAAGACAGTTTATGTCTAATGTCACCAATCTAATACTGTGTTATCCTCCACTCTCAACACTCATGTTATCACACGTAATTCTGTGGGATGAGGACTAATACAGGATTAGCCTTGTAGACAGCTCCAAGAGCCTCAAGTGTTAGTACAAAGAACTAGTATGTATTTGAAGTTCAACTGCAAACTCCAGAATAATTACTTGAAAATTTCAGCCTTTATGAAGGATAAAGCACCACTTTGGAAGCAATAGAAATAAGCAGACAGAGTAATAAAACGCATAAGACCCCGGTTTTTACCTCGTTGAGTTCTGTGAAGGTGCCCAGAGGATGCAGATCACACATAAGAGAGAGAAAGAAAGGACATGCCAGAAAGCTGGAATGATCCATGCGTTCTGCCAGTGCTCATTATATACATCATTTGACTTGAAATATAGCTGCAAATACAAGATTAAGGGATTACATGACAGTAAGGACATCAAATGATAAAGAGAACAAGGAAGAAATAGTACTCCAATTATTATGTTCCGCTTCATGTATTTCACCCAATTGTAGAAAACAAAGTAGACGTACTTTGAAAAATTCTGAACATTACTTTTAGCTGTTTCCTATGTTGATTACCGGATAAATAGTAGAGTACCTCCAGAGCCCCAAATGAATGCCACCTGCTGTGGCTTGGCCCACTGTAGGTATTTCACAGAAAATAATCCATTTGAAAGGGTGGTGCTATTTGGTTACACTTAACCTCAAATTTCATCCATTATCCTTGGTCATTACTCAATGAAAAGTTCTCATCCGGACAGCATAAACATATTTGTCGAAAGGCATCAATAATTAAGTCATAGCTTTTCAACTGAAATTTATTCTGCAGAATGCAGTTCCTTTTTATTACCTCTTCACTTGCACAGCCGAATACATTTGAGTTTCTTGTTTTAAAAAGGGTATCTCATGGATTGATGAACTTAAAAGTTCAGATAGAAGTTGCTTTATAGTACTATACCTCATAGCATATCCAACCCACAGATACAATAACAGCCACTGCCAAAGCATTAGTGAACTTCCTGTAAATATCCAGTTTAGCCATCATGCGACGAGTCTGGGTGAAACAACAAAAGAGTAAACAAGTATTATTCAGAAGTCATGAACAAAAAGTTGATAACGAGAAAAACAATGTTTTTAAAGCCCTAATCCATATGCCAAAACTCTGCTGGGATAACAGGGTTCACTACAAGCAATTTGTCCTTAGCAAAACCCAATTAGGACAACATGATCCAGGGCACACCAGCTTCCTACAGAGCAATATTTTTCAAGTATATTGGGTTGCAATGCAAAATGAAACCACCAACTTCCAGTCAACACTGATCTCCATCAGATACTAAATATTCTCAAACCAATTGCATCATTAAGAGATTCTTCATGAAGCACCAGGGAAGTGATAAAGGAGAGGAGAGAAGGAGAGGGGGAGAGAACACAAAATGAGATTCGAAGGGAGAAGAGGGCAATGACTAAAATTCTGTCAAGTCTTCTCAGATCTTGGTAGTTCACAGGAACACCGGAAGTGGTACTGGGAAACAAATTCCGAGAAAGGAATGGCTATTTTCTGTACTTAAATGGTTTTGTGGGGCTTGTTAACAACATATTGTGATTGATAAGCTGTTGAAGGCCACTTTTTGGACTTTTGCTTATTATTACTAATTTACTATTAGTGAACAAAATTTGAATAGCAACTTTTCTTTCTATTTTTTCAAAAATACATTAAATCAAAAATACATTAAGCGATAAATGCATCTATTTTCCGTATAGTATACAGTATACACCCATGTCCAAGACAACCTTTCACCTAAGTCACAACCTCCTAAATGTCAGGCAGTATATGCACACCAGCTGCCTAAATCAAGAACCATGACCAGATCCTCTTTAATGGTGAGATTGTACTTGGTATAGAATAAACAGAGTAATCACAGATGAACAGTCACATAGGCAGAAACTATAAGACTTGAGCGCAGAAAAAAGTACCTGAAGCTTATATAAAGTAGCAGAAAGGGAGTTGAATATCCATAAAATGAAGAAAGCGTCCAACAAAGCCACCGGGAGAACCAAAAACAGTCTGGCTTTTCCCGAAAGATCACTTATAGCACCAACATTTTCCACCAACTCAAGGACCTCTGATGCGAGGAAGAAAGTTGCTCCAAGCATAATAACCTTGGATGTGATACCACCAAGAGTAGGTCTAACAACTCCATAGCCCATTGAAACCATCAGAATGATTAATCGTGAAAAAGTACGCTTGATGGTACCAAAAGTTACTGCCCATATAGTAATCCCAGTTGGTCTTATTCCAGTTTCATTGAATTCAGCATAGTCAAAGTACCAGAAGGCCGTCTCAAACATGCCCAATGTTATGACTAGTGTCACGCAATTCTGGAGCGGGAGAACCTCTCTCCAAAATCTTGCATATTGAGAGAACCAAAAAACGCCAAGTATCACAAAGGCAAGGGACATAAACCCATAAAACATCATGAGAGGAGCCATTCTACCCGGTAAGTAACCTTTAGGATTTTTCCATATGGTTTTCCCCTCCACAACCACATCCTTAAGACTTTGATCACAATGAATAAAGTATAAGTTGTACATCCCAGTTTTTGTAATCTGTATTGATCTAGATGGAAATGTTGCCTCTGTTTCATCAACCTCAAATGAGACACCAAAAACTTGCGGCCAATCAGGATTCTTGGTGGATTGTCGGTGGATGATTTCTCCTTGTTTACATACACCAAGTTTTGCAAGGTCTGGAGAGCAGCAAACAGCTCTCTGACCTCCATATGCAGAACCACCTATTGTTTCTCTGTCGTCTACCTCAAACATGATCGCGTGGATCCTTGAGCTAAAGTTAGAGGATTCTTTGGGCCTTCGAAGTCTAACCCTCTCAAATCTGGATTTAAAAACCAAATAAAGTCAGTAAAGTCCTATCTACCAGCTAGGAGGATACACTTGGAGATAATCTTATTGGCAATGGATACACTAAAATCACAAGACACAACAATTATACCGATCAAAACCTAGAAACTTTGCAAAAACTTAGCAGACCAGTAATAAATATAGCGAAAAACATGAGGTAACACAGGTCTATCCTACTTAACGGCTCAAGGATTGACAATAATTTGCATTGCCTCTATCAGTTGAATAGCAAGATATGTCAATCTTGATCTTTACCAGGACCAGCTATTCTGTAATAACATAAATATTCAAAGTTAACTATGTAGGTAATGTTTCCACTTCTATTCATCTGCCTCCATCAATTGACTCTTAGGTCTAATAATCTGACTTCTGAATGCTCCATATGAATAAGACCACCAACTAACACTACAGCAACTAGAGTCCAGAGCAGGAGGCTCTAATCTAGGGTAGGCTCTATGTCGGTTAAATGCATGTAATATCTCCCCTTACAACTGAAGAGAGACTATATGGCAGACCTCACAAGCCTATCAATGATGGAACGGCCTCTAATTCATCAATACATCACAAACTTCTTCCCATATATCAGTTCCTGCTCACCTCAGCTGAGCCTAAGAAGTAAAAGTTTTCTACTTCTTTTGCTGGTTCATATGTATCAAGTCTTATAATTCAATCATTCACCAAGCTCCTACCCGTTCCCAAAGCTCCCCCAACCAAGTATTGTCATCATATCTCAATCCTATAATAAACCACCGAATTAGCTTTTCTTTTAGGCATTGCTGAGTTTTCCGTTTACACTATCATATCATCAGATCCCACTCTCTCAGCCAACAAAGCATCAACATTGTCAAATAGTGAATTAAGTAATGATAGCAATTTCATCGTATCTCCCTCTAACAAACAACTGGAGTACCTTTTGCTTTCAGCAATGCTCATTTTTTCTTAGACTAAGATTCAACTCCACTATATATAATCAGATCCCACTCTCTCAACTAACAAAGCACCAGCAATTAGCAAGAATTCAACCAGAACCACAAACTCCACCGACAAAATTAAACCAAAGAAATCAATTGAACCACTCAAAATTTCAGCAAAAACTTACTACAAAAATTGAAAATGCGAGTAAATAGAAAGCAAATCGGGAAGAGAGATAGAGAGAGAATCACCGAATGAAAGAATCGGGAGGTGAATCATTTGGAGAGGAGGGAGAAGAGGCGTAAATTCCCTCGCTTCCGCCATGGACGACAAAAGAATTGCCCTTGGGAACGAATTTCTGACCGTTGTACTCGTGCACCGACGCTTCAATGGCGATTAGAAGCCATAGAAGCAGCACCATTACTGTCGTCGATGAAGCTGCCACTGACAGCTGCACCGCCATTGTTTTTAGAGAGAGAAAGGAGAATACTAGAAGGCTTGGATCTGCTAAAGAGAGGGAGTAGTCGTCGTAGTAGCAAGCAAAAAAAAGTGTACTAGTGACACTCTTTGGAAGAGACTGAGCAGAAATTTCAGGTTTAAAGTAAGAAGATATATACATAGAGGTGAGAGAGGGGTAATCTAGTGTGACGCTGTTAAATTTCTCTTGGGCTTGAGTTGACTCTTTTGGGAATTTTGTCATCATGGGTGGAGCCGACAATTCGTGTCATTGGGTCGTGTTTGTGTTACATTTTGTGTCAATTTGGTGTCGGTCTCAAAATATATGAAAATTAACGCCTAAAGTTATATAGTTGCATTACAATGAAATTTGGTCAACTTGTGTCAAGTTCGGGTTATACGTGTTCGTGTCGTGTCGTGTTCATGTTTCTTTCAGTAACTTCGTGTCGTATTCGTGTTGTGTCAAGCTTTGTCAACTCTAATCATGGCTAGGTAGAGTAGGTTTTATAATCGGCAAATATCAACTATCTTAAGCTCCAATTGTCTTTAGTTATCAGTTAGTTTCTTCTTCTCTTAAAAACCAAACAATTTATCTAACTATTTCCACCTTTTAAATAGCTTTTCAGCTAGCTTGTTATTTTAGATACCTTACTAGCTAATTTTGCCACGCGTTAAAAAAAACGAAAAGTTCAACTCAATAACTAAGAAGTTGCACAATATCATGGTAATGCGAACATTGTTATGTGGAAATGGATCAATAAGGTTATTTGTGATAGGGGTTGGAATAATAAAGGTGAGATTGGTGAAAGAATATGTTAACTTTTGGTATTTATTTGATCACAGAAACTTTTATGAGGCGGCCTTATATATGAGGCCTGATACTTTGAAAAAGAAAATATGGTACTTGATACTCCACCGAGTATCGAAAGTAACACCTTTTGTTCTTCCAATTATCAGACTCATGTATAAGGCCACCTCACACAAGAATAATTATTATTTGATAAACGAGAATGAATAAGGAGTGAGCTGTTGAAGAAGTTTTCAACCGATAATTGGTAACTTTGACAGATAAGAAATTGGGGAATTTGTTTGCATATGTTTCATATATAAGTGGAACTATCTTCTTGCAATAAATAGGACTTCGTACTGTGTTCAATCAAACGACTTTTATTACTTTCTCAAAAAAATTAATCCCTCGAAAATTTAACTTTTTAGAAATTACAAATTCTTGTAGAAAACCAAACGACCACGTTAACACTTTCTATATAAACCAAAAGACCATATAATGTATTGTTGGTACATTGAGCTCGTGAAGGGCACAGGTATTGCAATCACCACCCAGTACCCATCGTTCTACGCTCATATCATATGCATCACGTTGGAGACTGCCAACTGTATTGGCTTATATTGAAGTCTTGCATCAAAAGTCATGTGTTGCATTCTCGAAAAAGAGGGAGATTTGCCAATAGAATCCGCATAACGAAAGGTTATCAAAAATGACATTGCTACAAGAACTTCAATCATGTTATGTCACACCAATTTGAAGGTAGTAAAACTTTTCAGCATAACTGAATGCATAATCTCATGCTGCATCATTTGCTTTTGAGACCCGAATTTTTGCAACTGTAGTTATAGCATAGGAGTATTTGGTATGGATTTTTGAGTTTCTTAGTCTCACATATCTAGAGTTTCGATTTCTAACCTCGATTTTTGTTTCTTGGAGACTTGAAAGGAGAAAAGTGAAGTAGGGGAAGGGAGAGAGAGAGTATGTGAGAAGGAGAAAGCTCAAAATCCTTGAAATTGGGTTAAACGTAACCTTTAATCCCGCCAATATCCCATGCTAGTTTGGTCGCAGAGGAAAAGGTCAAGAAAGGAAAATAAAGCACAGATCCCTTGCTTAATTGTCGTCTAGGCATATAAAAACAGCCATCTCTGATCAATCATTCTTGCACAATCTTGTACTAAACTGACCTTCCAGTGAAGGAAAAAAAGCATTAAACTTTTCAAGCAGGGAGAAAAACCACAAATATTCGTTTCTCAACCATGCCCAATCACTCCATGATGCATACATTATCAAGTCTATGTATTCGGGGAATCCAGAGAGCTAAGAACAAGAAGCAACACTAACTAACCAGCATATGTCCTATTCAAACACCAATGATATCTCCATATATATTAGCAGAAACGTGGCATTATCCTGCTGAGGAAATCTGATCACGGACTATTGCCATAGTTGATTTAGTCCATGTCAAGGAACTCCATCCTCTTCCTCATTAAGCCTTTGAGATCGCAGGCTTCTCTCTCCGCTTTCTGTGCCTGAACAAGAATTAAGTTGAAACCCCAACAAATGTTATATAATTTCCTTCTGCAACAACATAAAATTGTTGGCAGTTTTCATAATGAATGCTGATTGCAGCAAAGAAATCATCAATTGAAAAAGGGATACACATTCCACATAACATCATAAAGAAGAATGTCTCAAGTACTAGGATACAAGAAGCAAACATAAAAGAAACAATGTAGTACATGTCTGTTTCAACCTCTTCCTTGAGACAAACGTTCCAATTTCGATTTTGGGTCAATTTAATTTTTAACTTTCTCATGCAAAACATCTTACATGGATATTTCTATGAATCAATACCAATTAAAAAGTACATAATTTCTTTGAAGACAGGGTATCTCTACCCTGCCAGTTTCTTCACTAGTACTATTTTTCATGACTGTCCAGTAATGAGATCTCACCAATTAAGATTAGGTATCTATCCTATATCATTTGGTAAGGTAAAGCATTTGTACCATAATCACTTCCCAGAGATGGGCAATGCATATGATCCTTGATATGGAGACTAAGGAATAAAGATACATAGTGCATGACATACAGAAAACGCTACACCTCTTTCCAAGTATAATGACATTCATTTATTGTCAGATCAGGATGATAAGTTTAAATCCTAGAGTAAAGAATGTGAGTTGTCTACTGAAAATTGTGATTGGTTCTTGAAAGTAATGAAAAAGATGCTCTGAAGCTTATATTGTTTAAACTGTAGGCAGAAAATGTCAAATTCTTGAATAAGTCCCATTCACATAACTACCATATGGAGCAGTGAATTGGAAGCACAAGTGCTACTTAACAAGCAGGTAATGAAAAAAAAGACTGGTCCCTCTATCCCAAATTGAAGGTATAATATTGACCTATTTTACAGCCCCAAAATGAGTCTCATTGAGCATTTTTAATACTCACTTTTGCCCCCACTTGCATTCCTAATATTGTGGGTTAAATTTCCCAAACCTTACTATGTGTGTACAGTCAATTTTGGATCTTCAATTTGGGACGAAGGGAGTATAAGAAAGAAGGTGAAAATAAAGGGAGATTTGTTCCACTTTCCCCTTTCTTTTTCACCTTCTTTCTTATACTCCCTTCCTCCCAAATTGAAGGCCCAAAAATGACTGTACACACATATTAAGGTTTGGGAAATTTTAACCCACAATATTAGGAATGCAAGTGGAGTTCACTCTAAAAAAGTGATAATAATCTCAACTGTGAGAGTGAGACTAAATGGTTAACAGCCACCTAATAAGTTTTGCACTAGGAAACTACTGGGAACACTTGAAGATTATGTCAGCAAGAAAAAAGCAACTAGAAGCAGTGTGGAACTGGATAAGGTGTATGGTTTAGAGCTTTATTGTGATAAGGTGTATGGCTAGGAATTTGTAAAGCTCTATTTTTCATAAATAAAATTCAATTATCGAAAAAAAAGCAGGGCCAAAAAACGAGTGTCAGCACCACAACATGGGTTGACAAGAAAAATATACTTGAAAGTACTTGATGTATAGATTACAGTACGATTTCAAAACAGAAGCAACAAATGAAGTGTCTGCTCATCAGCATCTACCTGTCTGATCTCAGAGACTGATACACGGGTCATATGTGCGGGAAGATCCACTTTCTCCGAATCCTATCCATTCATATAGAATATTAAGGAAATAGGCACTCAAATCACATGTGAGAAAGCCAAATCAACATCCATCAAAAACATACCAATTCACCAATCAAGACCACATTCTCCCCACGGATCACATATAAACCTAATGGGATGTCGCAATAAAGCTCACCAACAATGACTCTTTCACATGCACCTTCAAGAACAGCATTAGCTGCAAAGACGATTGAAAATCCTCAGCTAAAATGAACCTCAGTAAAATAAGCAACAATAAGAAATGAGTGGAGAGATACCAAATTGATCAAATGAACAAAGTGTCCCTAAGAGTTTTCTGCCATCACGCAGTAATACGAGAATCTTTCCTGTAGAATGAACAAAAAAAATTAGATGATGAGGAAACCCAAACATAGAGGTTGAGAACAAATAAAGACAACTAGCCAATTAGGTAGTACATTTTACCAGCTAAAGAACTTCTCAAAACATAGTTCTTCTTGATAATGACCAACAAAACAGTAACCAAACAAGAGGCAAGAAGTTGCCTAGTAAATGTCTTTACAAGTCATATGTACTCTGCAAGGAGTTACTGAGTGGTAGTCTGGTGCTAAAAGTCACCTGGTGATGACAATACATACCAGGGATTAAATCACAAATCTCCCCATCCCACAATCTTGAAAATAGATCATTCTCTACAGGGAATAGATTTTAACCCCATGGTGAGAATAATAGCACTGCGAATCACANGATTTGCAGCAACATCTTTCCTTAAGTATGAGTGAACACTGAACAAACTGCTGATTCCTGATAAACACGGCAACCTAGCATGAAAAGGGAGCTATAAGAGGGGATTCGGGCACATAATGTGTGTCTATATGTTGCAAAAATTTGCCAATTTGTTAAGAACACTATAATTCGTCATCAATAATCCACTATAATAACTTTTGAACTATAAGGATAATGTTTGATCGTCAAGATCCCCTCCCCACCCAAAGGGCCTTCCAACATATAACCCTTCTCCTTGCCAAACTATGTGTTGATTCATCGAAAAATGCACTTCATAAACCCAACTGTATCAAAATCTGATCTTGCTTGGCATCTTCATCCTATGCTTGGAGACATCACACACTAGAATATGTTTTCACAACTAAATCAACTTATAAGGTGGAGATGGGGAAATGAAGAGCAACAATTGACAGGAATAACGCGTTCTATTCACTGACTAAGCAAATCATCTATGTTGCGCGGACTCAAGGACAAGGATCATATACGGTTGCGATCCAAGGTTCAAACCTAGCTGTTCTCAGGATGTTTAGATATTTTTGGTCTAAGTACTTTAAGATTAAGTCTTTACGTGTCATGTCACATCTAGGAGTCTAAAATTTGGATGTGGGTACTTACTACTTCAGGGTGAAATTAGGAGTCCCGACAACTTAGCAATTAGCAAGTAACAACTAACAAGCTAAAACAATGAGAAAGAAATGGGTTCACTCTCTTAGCTTCCTCTTCACTAATAAGTACCTCAACTGTTCCATTCCATTCAATTGTCTCCATTTCCAATCAAGCTTAACAATTACTCTGCCTAACATAAAATTCCGATCCCACAGAAGAGAACAGCCCACCAATAAACCAGAACTGACATAGTCACAACATTGTCCATCACACAACATCACACAACAAATGCCCTAAAATTGAAGTCAAAATCAAACATCCTCAAACACAAGACATGAAAGTTTACCCAGATAGCAAAACCCATTTCCCAAAACACCCTATCAAACCAGAAAAGCAAACCAAACATATGAAAGACAATATCTGATGAACAAAGAACAATAAGATGCTATAAAAATGAATTCTTCCAAAAAAAAAAAAGGATGAGAGAGAGAGCAAACTGTCGAGATAGCTGGCGAGAGAAGTTGAAAGGTAGAGATCTTCCGGTCCGGCCCACGACATTGATTGGATTTGAGTTTATTCGGTACCAACAAAATCACCCAGAAATTGAATTATCTTCCTTGAAGGACAATACAATTTGCATTAGCAGCTCTAAGCCTTCTTTTTCTGTAAATTGATTTACAGAGTATCAACAATTGCTTTGCCTTCAATAGAAGACAAAAGGACAAAACACTAAATGATTAAAAGATCTCTCAATTTTGTGTTGTTGAAGATGACCCTAAAATCCTCTACTTGCCCAGAAACTCAGAAGAAAGAAAGACCACCTAGAAAAACAGGAGATTTTATGTTTCTTTTTTTTGGGTAAATGAAAAAAGAAATTGCTACATAGAGGAAAAAAAAAAGAAAAAAAGAAAAATTGGGGCTGACTTTTGAGTTCCTGATATCAGTTCATGATTGTCTACTCTAGTGATTCCTTTGTGATTGGGTGGGGGGGTTGAGAAGCCCATGGCCATGGGATGGACTAGTCCAAAGGCTCAACCCAATGACCTTTTCAAAAGCTTGCTTAGTTTGGGTTTTGATATCTATGTCCAAAAGTTACATAGGCAATTGGTCATGCCACTAATAATTTTGTGGAAAATGAATCTTCACTTAAATTTCTACCATTGCTAAATTTAAAGATGTTTGTATGTATATATGACCAAAATTAAGTATTGTTATTAAACTTATAGTTGTGATCCTATGATCTAAGTAGTTCTTTTTTCTTTTTCTTTTTTTTTTTTAAAAAAAAGTTTGACACATGTCGATAATCAGCAAATTATTGCCTGATTTCATATTTAATGAAAACAAGCAATTGTGGCGAATCAGTTTTTCAATCACATACTCTACATAATTTTTATACTTTGTTTTTCCTTACTTCAAGTTCATCTTTGGATTTATAATTTTCCAAAAGAGTTAAAGTGGTGCACTCACTTCATCTTTTCAATTTATTTAAGTATATAAAGAACCACGTTAAAAGAAAAAAATCCCACAAGTAAATTTTCAACTCTTTCTTGCTTATGCAATATATTTATGCTTTACACTGGTTTTGACATTGTAGTGAATAATACTCCGTGTTTTTCAAATTAGATCTTGCAAGTGCTTTTAGTGAGAGGCTGAAAACAATTATCATGTTGTGTTGTATCTATTGAAGTGCTTTCAATAACATTAGTTACATTACTATTGTTTTTGGAAAAGAAAGAATGCTACACAAAACAAATACAATGTTGAAACAAAATTACCAAACACCTTTATTGCTTTTTGTAGCCATAGAACTACCACAATACAGCCATTAAAACTAGCTAGCTTATCATAAGAAAAGCTTTGAAGAAGTTACCCAAGGAAAATAGAGAAAAATTACCCAATTGTAGTACATCTATATTTCATCCAATTTCTTTTCAAATGTAGCTTTATGTGTAGCTTGTTGATTGCTTTTCTATATTGATTGGAAACATAACACACATAAAGATTGGACTCTTTTTCAACATGTACAATGGAATTAAGCATTCACAGAGAAAACAGAAGTGAAGCTACATAATAGAACATAAACAAATTGAAAAGAAATGAAATAGAACATAGCTGGATTAAAACAAGCAAACAATGACAAAAAGAACAGGACCAAAGTCATGAATCTAAATCTACCTTAATTCCATTATAGACAAGAATCTCATGAGAAATGGGTCTACATTATGAATTGGCATCACAGAAAGTCTTTCAACTTGCTCAAATTGAAGTGTTTGTCCTTGTTGCTAGACAAACACTGCAATGACCAAGGCCAAAAAAAGATGCCATTTACACCCTCAACTGATGTTCCAAACATTCTTCTTCCTGGCTATAACATTATTTGCACTAGATAACACTATCTTACAGATTAACAGGAGCAGTAACAATGGGGGGCGAAATGAAAGGGAGTGAGGCTTTCATTCAAAAGATAAAGAGAGGGGGCAAGGGAAGAGGAGTTCTATGTGTCCACTGTCCAGCCTTGTTGGCTCAAATACAGATTCTTACATAACATGAGTTGCTGTGTATCACCAGATGCAACCATGAAAAAAAAACGGGGCGTGTGTTCCCCGTTTCAAAAAAGAAGACACTGCTTCAACTGAATCATGTATAATCTCGGGTTTCTTTGAGAAGTGCCAATGCTTGTTTTAAACTTTATCTGAGCTGATTTGTCCAACAAATCCAAGTTATTGAACACAAAAAGGCGTATGAATTCATATATTTGAATCTGCAAAGATGAATTGTAGCATCAAGTTAGATATAAATCAAGTAAAGCAACAAGCTGAGCATATCAATCAAGAGGTCTTGTTAATTTAGGTTGAAAGTTGAATTGGTTTCTTACCTTTGTAATAAATTTTCTCTATGGTGTGATGCAAGTTAAATCTCTAGAACAATATCTGCAAAAACCAAGAAAATAAACCCATCAACCACATATTCAACAAATCATTGTGACTTGTAAATAGCAGTTTTTCACAAATAAGCACAAAGATGCAATATAATTGGACTTACATTCAGAATCCGTCTTGTCCCATTTATGTGCCTCGCTTGCCCTCGGTTTCTCCTCTACTTCGTCGTCATTATTGTTTCTCTTCTTTGAGGTGCATTTATCTTCAAGATATCTCTTCATTGATGCCGTGCGAGAAGAACTTTGGGGGTACATCTTCTTATGAAGGATGGTTCGCAATAGCTGTGCATAAGGCAAAACAGAAAAGCTTTAAGTAAATAAGACTGAAATGCAACTACCGATTCATTCAGCAACAATAAAAAGAATCCAAATGAAATCTATTCAAACTGACTGATGAACCTACCTTCTCCATTCTCGTCTCTTGCAGGGTATCTCTCAAGCTAGGAGCAGGCGAAAACCCTTCAGCACAAACAAACATCTTCTTGAGGAGGAAAGAGAGAGACTTCTTTCCAATTGCATTCTTAGTCTTCTCTGCTCGGACTTCTTTGCATTTACCAATGATCACACTAATGGTGCGTTCAATATCGTCCTCCTTGTATTCAGGATCTGTACAAACTGCATTTGAAATCCTCCGGCTGACCTCCAAACTCGAAGGGCAGTTGAGAAATCTGTCAAGAGGAAGATCATGGTTTTCCTCCTCTTGCTTGACTGGTTTTCGCTTCAAGAGCTTCGTCAATTCCTTTTGCAAGTGTCCAACCTCTTCTGGGGTGAACTCTGATAAGTCTGGAGATGAGACACAGGTGGGATTCTGCTCTTGCTCTTGCTCATCAGTGGCAGTTTGGATCTCAGAATTTTTCGCTTGGTCTTTAAGATCAGTGGTACCAAATGTCCCAATTGTTAGTAGCCCATGAGGCCAGTCACTAAACTCTTCTCTCTGAGGGGGTTGCTTTGGATGATCTGTTTAATATCACACACAATGGAAAATAAGTATTAGAAGAGATTGGAATTGTTACATTGTGATCACTGGTACAAAAAGAGATTGGAGTTATTAGATTGGGTAGCTAGTATATGGCATGCTTAAAGTAATCATGCTTTCTAAAAATCAGAAGAGATTCAAATCATAATTATTCAATAGTATATGTTAAGCTTCTGATGGTTTGAAAGGAAAGGAAAAAAAAAATTCTTTAGGTGGTCAACTTGACTTGAGATTCAAGCATTTCATACACAAAAACCAAAAGAGTTTTGCTTTCAAAGAAAGAGAGACGAGATCAAAGCTCTCAAACTTATAAAATGTAGACCAAGATCTCGACATGCGAACTCATTACTAAGCTATTGGGCAGCAAATCTCGTACTTGTGGTCCTGGTGGGTCAATTTTCCCGTAAATCCCCAACGTATTTTGCCGGTTTGCCCCATCTAAATAATGTTTCGACTGGAGATATTAAGACATAAAATAATCTTTCAGGAATTTATGCAGGGCAAAGTTCCCTACACAACAAGCAAGATTGTAACCTTGCCTGTAACTAGAAGAAGAAAGATACCAATTTTCTAAACAGGGCACAGCCTTGGATTTGAAGAGAAGAGTGAACAAACTTCTTGTCTAGAATATAAAACATTTATTACTCACTATCTAATATTATAAAACAATTTATCCTTTTTCTGATATACAGAGTGAACAAAATATTTCCCACTTTAGTAAGAGGTTTGCCACCATATATACAGACCTACAGACTTGAAATTCTATAAAATATGCAACTCAAGTGACAAGATTTATGCAATTAAGTGCTTCCACAAAGATGTATATCCTTTCTATTAGGCAAGACAGAACACCCAGTCCAGTAGTTGCTTAATATGTACATAGTTATTTCACAGTATTGGTATTCCAAGTTTCATAAACAAAATTGTCCGGGGAGAAAACTCTCTTTCCCCTTCAACATAAAGGCATATAGTAGATCTGTCCCCAACAAATGGGACCAGAAGTTGTCGAACACCTCTGACAAAGCAGTGTGTTGGACAATTGCTCTAGAGTAATACTGTACTTGATTATAGTGAGATATGTTACAAGCACAGATCTGAATACCTAATCCCCAAAAACATTTCACATAGCCCAGACCTTATGCTCTTCACAAATTCATATGCTTACCCTAACAAATATTCGTGCAATCTTAGGGTTGATAAAAGTTTGATCCTTAGAGCAATAAAGTAGAAATTTAGTTTTAACAAAATAAGATCGTAGCCTTGGCAGATTATCATCCTTGGAGGCCCATCAATATCGTAATACAGACAGAACATTAATCAGTTGAAGGGAAAGATTCACATATGTATTTCTATGTGAAATGATTGTAGATTGATGAACCAACATCACCTCATAAAGATGAACAGATTCCCGTAAGTCAAATGTCAGGACACCAGACCATATGCTGAATTATGGTAGCAAAAAAGAAAGGAAAAACCATGTACGGTCGCCACTCAAGATTGCACAAGTTCTTAGAAGATCAAAAAAAAGTAATACGACACTTCTAATTCAGAGAAGGAATGAAACAGGAGTTCTCAATGATAAGAACAATGCATTTCTTTATGCAAGTCGCGTGACAGTTTGAGTTTAGTTCTAATATTTTTGCATGGGACTCATGTGGTTGCATGACTAGTAAGTCATTAGCAGAGAATGCTCAAAAAGAAAAAAAAAATGTAGATGAGAGACACTTACTATTAAGTGGCACTGTATTTAAATTCTGATTCCCTGGTTTTCCATTAAACTTGTTTTGCATCCAGTTGAAGAACTGCAAATTTAACAAACCATGTTTAGAAAACAATCAATACTTCCA
Organism: Mesembryanthemum crystallinum; assembly: GCA_030267885.1. NCBI lineage: Eukaryota > Viridiplantae > Streptophyta > Magnoliopsida > Caryophyllales > Aizoaceae > Mesembryanthemum > Mesembryanthemum crystallinum. The sequence continues at coordinate 26,367 of BSSO01000019.1, read as the reverse complement.
TCATAAAGTTTATGATAACAAGATCATGAATCTCTTTCTCTTCTCACCTTCATTGTTGCGAAGTATTGTTCTGTGAATTAGACTCTTCAAAATCAAACTCGGAGCACTGCTGCTGTTGGCAGATATTGGGAAAGATCCCTTCACAAAGCAAAGATCCTAGAAGCCAATAAGATTTAAGCTGTCAAAGGATGAATGGGACTTCAAGCATTTTTATTGCCAGCCTGCAGCTTAGAAGCTCTCTAGTGGTGCAAGTTCCTAAACAGGGGCCTTTATCTTAACTGCTGTTATCACGACACCTCTCTCTCTCTCTTCTTCTCTTACATCAATCTCAACCTTTTCTTCTATATTCTCTTAACCTTGTTTTCAGCTATTATACTCCCATACCTCTCCAACTAGCAAGGTCAGCTAAGCTAAGAAACATTCCCTTTTAATATAGTTTTTTAAGGGAAAAGACATTTTTTTCTTACTTTTTTATTACTACGTGTGATTGTGAGGATTTGTCGCAGGCATGCTTCCCTAGCAAAACTCACTGAGCCTTCGTGTCATTGCATTGGTCCTTAGATCACTAGAATTCCCTATCCCAAAACAACCTTGCTTTCAGCAAAAATGTTCAAATGCAATCCCCACAAATTTACCATTTAAAGATAGAAATGGTGCATAATCAACCAATAAAGCTTTAAAGTGATATCATTTCATTTAATAAAACACTGAATTGTATTTAAGGTGTATCTACTTCCAGAACTATGAAAATTGCAAGATAATAACAACTAGACAAAAGTAGTCAGTCATTTTCATTGTTTCTATAAACATAAACAAACACTAAACGAAGCCATCTCTCTAGAAAATATTACTATTTGCTGCATGATTAGCTCAAATGGCCTCCTTTGTTTCTTCTGATCCATCAAATGAGCCTGCATTGTTCAGAATAATTTTCACATATCTTTCATACATACCATCTTCATTTAAGTAACAGAAGTTTTTCATAACACTCGTTATAATATTAATCGTAGATTGTGAAATTATGTAAAAAGATTAATCTACTTAGAGATATTTCATAATTAAAAGATCCCAAACTGTGCAACATTACTAAATAATACGCCATCCAGTTAGTTGAACCAATTTTTAAAAACCATGTGAGGAATGGATGATTTCTGGGTGTAAAATTACAGCATACACTATGTTTTCCCCCATCCCCACCCTCCATACAAATAATAAAATAACAGTAGACTGATTACACATACTCTGGTGTTTCATGTATGTTCGTCAAAATAATCAAAATACTACTACAGAGTTATAATTAATTGGAACTTAATCATGATCCCATCCCATGCAAAGGCAAATAACACCACGTCTTAATTTTCAAAGGACGTATCTATTTTAGTTTTTTTAAAAGTTAGCCAACTCTAACATATGAACACGTATTCATATTGGACACTTAAATTAGCCAACATTAACATATGAACACATATTCATATTGGGCACTTGTAACTGTGAACCGCGTCCAAGTAGACTCAAACAAAGTGAGAAATAGAATCCACAGATACATATAGAGTATCAGATTTTAAATAAGGTTCCTGTTCAAAGATCTAGTCAATGTCAGACTTCTTATTATTCTAATCTCAGATACTTCGAAGAAATTCAAGACATTTACATTTCTTCATATACAACTCAAAAAGGTTTGAAGATTACTTTTGCAGTGTACTCACGAAAATACAGATTTAGATAATCAAAACAAGGCTGGTCACAAGCTCAGCCAAACATTCGGTAAGCTTGGTCTGACTCGATTTGAGCTTTAAGAGTTCCAAGTCAAGCTCGAGCTTGATTTGAAAATGAATTATAGTGCTTTAATTCAAACCCAAACATGGCTTATTACATATATTTTTCATTATTTTCATAATCTTTATAATTTATTTTCTATAGACATCTTTCCCAATTTCAATAACTAAATCTAAAAGGAAAAAAAAAAATCAAACAAATACTGTATGTAGCTACAAGCCACACTATAGAGCTTACAGTTAGCTTGTTGATGGGTTTAGCCTGTTTATTAAAAAGCACGAACTTTAAACTTCAATTTGGGTTTTTTAATCAATCAATCACGCCTCCATATAGTTTATGAGCAGTTTGGTTTGTGGACAACCTTAATCCAAAGAGGGGCTGAGAGGAAGACAATTCAATAAGTAACCTATAAATTTTAAATCTTACCCCCCCGAAAAAAAAAAAAAAAAAAAAACCTACTTTGTAGTCCTGATTTGGCAATCCTTTGAGCCTTTTTTCTTTACCAATAGTATGGCATAGAACTTTGTAGTCCTGCATAGACAAATAAACAGGACATAACACTTTGCCTTCGGGATGGTGGTGGCAATTGGCAAAGTACCTGATCTCCTTGTGCCTTATTTCCCATAATTTATCGAGTTCCAACTTCCAAGCAAGGAATGTGTATAATATACTAGTATAATACTCCAAGTACTAGTATATCTTACTAGTGGGATATTTACATTTACTTTTCAAGATGTCGAAACCAGCTCCCACAAAAGAGGGACCCATGGTTAGGCTACAGGATCACGTGATGGCCCACTGAAGGGGGGACCACTTGCCGTATCAGCACAATTCTATCTGTGGACTACGTGTCAACGACATATAGAATCTACCATATACCATGCCACATGTCTGACACTGGTCAGGTTGACTTGCTGTTCAACAGGCTCTTTATTTATATTTCCTCCCCCTTCTTTTCTTTTTGGCAAAACCTATTTACATCCCATATAAGCAAAATTTTACTGATGATTAAAGACTTAGGGTGTGCTCATTTCACCTTAACCAATCCTATTTCAGGTCGTTTAGTTCAGTTCAGTTTAGATCGTTCAGTTCAATTCAGTTCAGTTCAGGTTGTTCAGTTCAGTTCAGGCCATACACTTTTTCACTCACAGATTACTATTCATTCAATTGAGTTCAGTTCAATTCAGACTGTTCAGTTCAGTTCAGACCGTTCAGTTCAGTTCAGTTCAGGTACTTTCAGGTGAACTGAACACACCCTTAGCAAAATGCCTTACCATTGAACAACTTGAAATACTTTAAAGTTTAAACCATTGAATATCAGCATAAAATTCCTCCCACAATTAACAATGATCATTGACAGGGTCTAATGAGATTTTCTTTGACATTTTTCTTAGTATAGGGTTAAATTACAAAGTATTTCTAGAATTAAGTTAGGATAGGAAATATTTCTAAGGATAGTCCATATAGGACCGAAACCAACGGACCGCCTGATTTTTTTTCACGTATTCAGGCATAAATTGCTTCCCACAGGGCCAGTTATGAGTTAACCAAAAACTCAAACCAGAGGGCAACTTTCCTCCACCACGATTTTTCTTCATTAATTCATTTACCTGTGAGCGCATAACTCGCCCTCGGAAGGGCGAGTTTCCTGAAGGTAAGTCGCCCTCCATGAGGGCGATTTATGTCTGGATACGCGAGAAAACAAAAAAAAATAATAATAATAATAAAAAAATAAAACAGGTTATCTGTTAATCCCGAGCCTACGTAGACACCAATCCTTAGAAATACTTTTTATCTTAGCCTAATTCTAGAATTATTTTGTAATCTAGTCCTATACCAAGAAAAAATTCGATATTCTCTCCTTTTTACAATGAACAAGCTAGAATTTCTTTGCAATCTAAATAACTCAATTGTACCATTTCAATGGAAGTTGTAATTAATCAGTAGTAGATACTATCAGTTTCATTGTTGTCCTTATACCCTACAAGCAAAGCAAAAGTAATACTTCTTTCATTCCCCTAAAAGTAAAAAAGCTTACCTGATCATACAAAGAAAACCTAAAACACACTCCATCACAGCAATCAACTAAGACCTAAACAAAGCACCAGAAGCTGATTTTAATCTTTGATAATTTGACTAGCCTAGCCTAACAATTTTGAGGTTGATTCTACCCCTTTTACACCTCTGGGTGGTATTGACCACTAAGAAGAATGGAAGGAAACGCATTGAAAGCCAAGACATCGAGATACAAGCATGAACCAAACTCGAACTTTCATTCTATAAAGATGCGCTCAACTAGATAATTCGATTGGCAGACACAAATCTCAGCAGCATGGGCCACCCAAAGTAGCCCACATGTTATGATTGTGAAAATTGTCAACTTAAAAAAAAAAAAGAATTCTATATGAAACTAAAAAGTGATGAAAATCGAAGTCGTATAAAATCGACACGTATGCAACTCCACATTAACAACATTAAAACCCTCCATTAAGCTATGTGTAAGACATTCTCTGGTTAGCAGAAAATCTTTAAAAACAGATCCTAATCACAGATAATTAGCACATATCCAATCAAACTAAGCATAGGGAGATCCAAGTGACAAATATCTCATTAATTTAATCACAGTTCATCACCCCATTCGTCACCCGTTCTTCCTGGGACTTCCCTTTAAAAACCCGAAAAATAGACCTCGAGATGCAAGAGATAGAAAGTGGAAGAAAATGAGAGAACGTCTAAAAGGAAAAAAATGTTGCAGCAACCAAGAAATGTATATAACTTGTTTAAGGCAAACTGGAAATCAAGCGCATGTGGGCACCTGCGAATGTATGTAAATGATTTCGAGAAACCCAAACTTGTAACCAAAAACAGCAAAAACTAGCTAGGCTTTCCTGAAAGGGAAAAGCCAGTTGCCCTTAAAAAATCATGATGTGGAACTCCTATCTTCCCACTGGTGGCTGTAATTATAGGCCTAAAACTTTGACTAACTCGCCCTCTCATTGGATCTTTCACAGTAAAATAGATAATTAAACAAATTTTTTTACTTCAACTGGTAGCTTGCTAACCCAGAAATTTAAGTAGCAGTTAACTTACGTGGCAACTAACCCATGATGCAGACAAAAGTTTGGGGGGTTACTTCCATGTTTGTCATAAGAGCCCTAAAAAGTAGTAAATGGGAGATCAGATTGTAGGGGGCTTCTATGATCCTAGCCCTATTTTGGTGGAAGAGGATGTTCCTGTTTTAGTAGTTGTAAGAACTGTAAAATTAGGCAAGTCCAACATCACACGTTTCTTTCAAGAATAGTAGTCCTCTAATTGCTGATTTTCCTGTGGGTGCAATACCTAGGGTTCCAATCTCCAAGAGGTAAGAAAGAGTTTTGAGGGATTGTGGAGAAGCCTTCTTGCTTAAAGTAGAGTGACCACCACTTAGTAAGCAAAATCTGTGAAAGCTAGAGCCTTAGTTCATTCTCAAGTTGGATTTTAAGCTCAAACCTGACTTGAATATAATTTAAGGAACTTGAATCTGAAGTTTGATTGCTCACTATGAATCTATGATACATCACAATTTGAGTCTCACAGGCTGTATTTCAATCTTATGAACAAGCCTCGTCTAAGAAAAGACAATAAAATGAAGTTAATGAACTCTTAAAATGTATGAGCTTTAATCCGAGTTCAAACTCAAACTCAAACTCATGTTCAAAGTGAACTAGATCCTTAAACAGGACAAGCCCTAGCTAACCCGACTGAGTAGCTCACAGGCAACTCAAATTATGACAAATTCTAGCATCATGAAGATGCTAACTATAGTCAACTTCGAGAAGAGGCATAAGGTGGTGGATTTTGTTGTTGTAATTGTTGTTGTTGAGGGGAAGGTATAAGGTGTTGGTTCAATCCAGTTCTATTTATAGCATTCTCAACCCAAAATGATCATACATGGTGATAAGAACACTACCTATATCAATATATGCACAACAAATACCATCAGGAAGATTGGACAACAACCAATATGGCCAGCATCCTACTTCCTACACAAAAAAAAATAAATAAATACGAATCCAGCCTCTCTCCTTGCAAAAGTTGCATATATTTTGAGATGAGCACTAGTGGTCTAATGGACCATGGTTTTTTCTCTTGAGATGAGAGATGATTGGCCACATTGTTTGGAATATCCATACTCTCTTTTTGGGTGTCCACTGTTGTCATTCCAACTCTATGGTTTAAAGGATTTGTCCCTAAAGTCTGGACTGGTGCTTCAATATACCAGAAAAGACATGCTCACACAAAACTTAGTTATCTAACTTGATAAACATAGGCACATAGCCATCATACCTTCCCACATAATACTTAGTTTTCTAGATAGGCCATGGGCCTATGGCCCAGGATTCTTCCTAATAGAATCGGCTTATCCATTTATAGGTCCAAGCAAGTGTGAGAAAATTTATTAAGGAATTAGGTATATGATATATAGTTATACTTGTCCTCTCTGTTGTCTCTGTTTATCAAAAAAAAATGAATTAATTAATCAATCGTCATCACATATTACCTTACAGGTACACCCAGAACCATAGATTAAACAAAAAATAATAATTAAAGAAAATTTCAGCCAATTCAACTCCACGTGGAACACTTGGTGCTGAATGTGCTGATCTTTTCTAGATTGAATATCTCATTTCCCAAAATAACAAATGTCCACTAAAAATATAATAGTCAGAGGGCCTCTAGAAAAGAAATGAGGTATCGGCATGAATCACATATCTAATTTTAAAAAATGTTACAAAGCACTTTATGAGTTCACTAGGGATGAAATTGCAATAACATGAAGGAGATTATTTGATTATGTTCTGGGTGTGTACCTTCACAATTCACAACTCATCATGCTTTGTTCCATCAACATCTGTTGTATAAGAGTACATTGGACGCAAAGGCGAAAGAGTCACAATTTGCAAAATGAAAAGTTAAAGGTCATAAAAGAATGTTTATAGTTCCATTACGACTGTGCAAAAAAGACTTCTGCCCTCTCCACTTCCATAATCCAAGAGCTATAGCCAACAGCAGAAAAATTCTCATATTTTATCCTTCTGACTGATAAAACATGTCACTGGAAGACTGTTACAGTCTACCATTATTTTATTTGTCATATATGTCAAAATTTTGAGATTCTCAACCAAACCCAGTACATTTCGCAAAACACATATAGTGCATATTCTGAATTTCCTTGATTGGAAAACTTTACAACTTGAGAGTTCTTAGCTCAAAGGCAATAGCTGTTGAGTACCATGTACTCAGGAAACAGCAGTCAGGGAGCAGGTCCTAAACTCATTTGGCCCAATGTCTAGGACNNNCGGGGGGGGGGGGGGGTTACTCCAATCCTACAAAGTAGGCGATATGGGTCCCTAAGACATGCTAACGACTGAGGTTGTACAAAAAAATACTTGGTCGTCTTTAAGTTTATAGTAAAATATTCATTACACTCTGCCCACAAAGTCAGGCATGAATCGTAAAGTTGGATTTCTGTTTCTAGTAACTGCGAGTCTGTAAACTAACCATGAATCATATATTTATGGTGCCTTCTCCTAAACAGACTTCCAAAATGACTATGTTACAGGGAAATATATAGATTGGGTATTCCTCAACCACCTGATGCCAACATGTTAGTGAGTCTCTAAAAGACGGATTGTAAAGAAGATAACCAAGTTAATAACTATTTTGGGAGGATGTGGGGGACTAATCCTTTGCTTCTATGTATCTTAGGGCTTATCATTGTCCACTCTTCATGATGCACCAGTTTCTGCCTTCTTTTCTGCTGATATTAGGTCTTGGGACCCTCCATGGAGGAGGTTAATGCTCTACTTACTTTCTTGAATACTAGTCTCCTCACAAGGTTTAGTGATTCCCGGGTGTGGGTTGGAGATTTTTCGGGGGACTTCTCTTGCAAGTCCATCCTTCATCATCTTAGCCTATTATCACAATATACCTCCCTCGCTTTAGCCACTTATGTTTGGAAGTCCCTGAAGGTGCATGCCTTAGTTTGGACCTTGGCGTTAGGTAGAATAAACACCCATGATATGTTGCAAGTTGCAAAGGCATCGACCTGGATGGCTCTTTCTCCACATTTGTGTTATCGAGATGGGGAGACTTCCCCACATTTGTTCCTACACTGTGACTTTGTAAGGTCTCTTTTGAAGCAGCTTTTGGGGGTTAAAGGGGAGTGTGTGTTTGTCATGTTGATAATATTCAACATGTGCACACTCATTATGTTAAGTTTGGGCAGGGCAAGGAGTGCAAGTTACTCTGGAGATGTGCTTTTTGGCACTTCTCTAGTGCCTTTGGCCGGAACTTAAATTCTGAATCTTCACGGGGAATTCTAAGCCAGCAGAGTTTGTTTGGGGCCACATTGTGTATCTGGCCTCTCTTTGGCCAAAGAGGCAAGGGCTTTCAAGGGGCTTAGCCTCACTGGCATTCAACATCAATGGGGCGATTTGTAATATATTTTTTCTAGGATTCCTTGTCCTCCTACTTTATAATATCTCTTTGTCCAATACAAGTCTTTACTTTTAAAAAAAAAAATAAAGTAAAGAAGATAACCATGATAATATATTTACTAATTTACNAAAAAAAAAAAAAAAAAACCTAATTTACTATACAATCTAACACAAAACAAGTATTATCACCAAGCAATCAACAAGTATTGGCTGCATATAAGTGAGAAAAAGTCTGTTACTAAAACTGAAGAGATGACTGAGAAAAAGTTGTACCAAAGAAAAATGATATCTCCCTCAAAGCAGATTGAACTGAATCTGAACCATGGACGCAATTCCTTTCTGTGCTGATCCCACACATTGCTCTGATGCTGAACCGTCCCCCAAAGGAGTAAAATGACAGCCAGATTAGGTGAAATGAATTCCATAAAAGTGAGACAAGTATATGACCGCACAGACATATGGGAGAATATTTAAGCCTGAAAGAAACAATAATCCAAAGAAAAGTCAATGAGGGGGTTCTTTAAAGTTTAAGGCTAACAACCTGTGTGGATCAGTAATCTTAGCCTTTTCAGCGTTAGTAGGTCCAATCAAGTTACGCCAATCAGCAACAGCATTGTCTTTCTCCAGAACCATTATCAACACTGGACCACTACTAAAACAATGACAAATTGCCATGATAAGTTAAAAGATGCACTAAACCTTAATTCTGTCAAAGAGCAAATGCAAAAGAGATGAACGGTTATAGAATCATTGAAAGTGCATAACCACATACAGCCACACCAAAAAGCAGAAAAAGGAAAAAGGAAAGCAGAAGATTGAAAAATCAATTCTTCGAAATTGTGTAGGGAAATTGTTTTAGGAATCCTCTCACAATTTTGCGTCATAACAAACTTCCATACAAACAACTCACTTGTGGTTTAATTAGATCCATGCTTCTATCAGATCTTCAATGACTTGAACTTCAAATTAAACGGTAGATAAAAATAGTTGAAACATGCCAAATTAAGATAGGACCCCAAATTTACAAAAACACAAATACGGTATCCTGATGTTAGTAGATAGAGCATGACATATAACACCACTCGTAGATATTACTTGGAGCTATTAATGTCCAACTGGGGTACATATCAAGGTGTCATACTTGGCTATTTTTAGAAAATTTTGCACCCATGCTGAATGTTATGTAAGGAAAATGAAGGGTTCAAATAATATAGCATAAGAATTCCTTGCCTTCATGGATCTGTCAAAAACAGGATCTCCATCCTTAGACCTAAACAATGAACAAACTCCAAAGAAATGATCCTCCCTCAAGATGATAATGCATTCAAACTACGCAATAGTAGCGTACAGTACTAAGAACCATCCATAATCTTTAAGGAACACAAGATACCAAACTTAGTCCCACTGCTCGGATACTGCCTCTATATATGTCATTTGGATTGAATTCAAATGGCATTTTTTGGGATTTTGAATTTGCACAAACTACCATCAAAAAAGTTATTGATTGGGGATCAGAGGAGCTGATACAGTAATCACAACTGAAAGGTGAAACATAGCAATGATGATGCTTGCAAACTTTAATTTAACATAATTATCCAATTTTATTGGGGATGCAGAAATTAGAGGCTAAAAGTCAGATTGCACAATCAAATACCTCGTCATATACTTGATAAGGCTATTGAAAAAGCTCTTAGAAGAATGCTCGGCATAAAATCTCTTCACAGTAGCCTCATCCAGCTGAATTGTCATCTCCTTCATAATGCTAAACCCAGAATCTAGAACTATCCGGTTTATTGCATCACTGTAGTTACCTTCTACACCATCTGGCTTTATCATTGCCAATGTTCTCTCCTCATCTGTTGCTCTGTGACATGAAAACCGAGGATTTCAACGGTTTATGATAGTTCGACCAACGGAAAATCAACAATTACGCACAAATCAACTTCACATGTTCTCTAGATGCAAATTAACTCGGACAAACACCAAACCCTATGTTCAATAAACAATAGTCGCATAAGGCCACTAAATTATTCGGAATTCAACAATAAAACTTGTCTACTAAAAAAATTAGGGTTACATGAGCAGATATACTTGGCGACATTCACAAAAACTCAAAAATCATCATCTACTACAAAAAAAAAATCGCTAAATAATTCGTCTACAGAGAAAGTACGAAACAAATTGAAACAGCTACTGAATCTAGATGGCTACTATCAAGTTCAGATAACGAATTGCAGAAACTGAAAGATCAAATAGCAACAATCAATAATGAATTGCATAGATTTTGGAAGATAAAAGAAATGTAAAAGCATAATTTACCTGCTTAAATGAACGACGGCGAAGAAGATGAAGATGAAGATGAAGATGAGGAGATATCTGTGAGAAAATGAAGCCATTGAAAGCTTTCTTTGAAATATCAGATAGGAATTTTGCAAGAAAAATGTCGTTACTGTGGAAAAGTAAGGGTTAGTGTTGTAGCTTTTGGAAGCTATGGAGAGAGAGAGAGAGAGAGGAGGGAAGGGGAGAGCGAGCGGGAAAATGGAGAAGGGCAAGGTAGGGAGTTCTAGATGTGATAATGGGCCGGATTTTCGGGCTTTCGAGATCAAAACATCCGACCCGACTACGACCAAGTTGGTTGTCGGTTCGGGCTTTCGGACTTGGGCCTTCCTTATTTCAGATTAATGTTTTACTACTATTATTGGCTTTGAGTTTTCCTTCTTTTTTTTTTTTTTCTTCTTTTCTTTTCTTGTTAATCCAGAAATTTCATTCAAACGTGAAAAAAGTTGTACATCAGTAGTAAGTAGTAACCCAAGTGGGAAGAAATTTAGGGAGAATATAACCTTCAAAATCCGATGCGAGCACCCACTGCTAAAATTGTGAGCTAATGCAACATTACATCTTGGCGTAAAAATAATCAAAGCAAAGAGGGAGGCTTGAATAGCTGAAATACAATGATGAACATGAGAAGTATGCCAAGAAAGCAAAGAGGGAGGTTTGAATAACTGGAATACAATGATGAATGTGAGCAGAATGCCAAGAAAAAGGAGCTCCATGATTCATATCATCGACACATTTTTTGCATCACTCAAAATGGTACCTTCACCTATTACCTTCACAGCTAATTCATATCATCGACACATTCTTTGCAATCCAAAATCCAACATTATATAGTTTTTGGCAACTAAAATCAAATCATGACGTTGCAATCCAATATCCAACATAAAGATATATACACGTCTCTTAATTATAAAAAAAAAAAGGCACAAGGACCAATAAAAATCAAACCCTCAACCTCGCAGTTGGGCAACATTTGAAACCACTCGAACATTTCTTAATTCCAATAACCGTTCACATTCTTTGTGGAATATAATGCCACACTGATCAGAAACTGCATCTACAAATCGTTGATTTCAGATGGCATTCTTGAAGAATTAACTCTATACTAATATAAGAAGATTACTAGTCCAAGAAGTATGAGAGAGGCTAAATACAACTGAAATTAAAAAAGATGATGCTTGCTAATTTTAAAAGAAAGAAGAGAAATTTAATTCAAGTGCAGATATTATAGACTGAAAGTCATATACTTGATACAAACTCCTCACATATCCTCATCAAGTTGCATTTCCATCTCCCTCAATAGTACTAAACTCATATTCCAAGACTATCTTTTTAACTATCCCATTGTAATTCCCAATTTCCCATACAGATCATCTGGCTTTATCAATTATCATTGCTGATGTTTTCTCCTCCTCTATTGCCCTGTTGCATGAATACAAGATTTCAAGTATAGTTGTGACAGTCCAACCAATACAAAATCAACAATTGTGCACAAAACAGCTTCAATGATCCTCTAGATGCAAATTTACTGACAAAATATCTCTAAAACCCTATTTGAATAAGCAACAGGCATATTAAGCCACTAATTTACCACTGAATCAATGCTAAAAAATACAAGTACGAAAGGTATTAGGGTTACATGAGCATAGAGATTAATTTGGCAATATCATAGACACTCAGAAATCATCATCTACGAGATGAAAATCGCCAAATAATTTCTTTGACATAAGTAAGTGCTAAATGAATTGCACGACTCTGAATTAGACGACTATTATCAAAGTTTAAAGAACAAATTGGAAAAACTGAAACATCAAAGAGCAACAATCTTCGCACCAAAGAAACAACTAGAGCAACAACCTAATATGAGTCGAATAGATTTAGGGAGAAAAATTAAAGTAATAATTTACTTGCTTAAATGAACGACGATAAAGATGGGAGATATCTGTGAGAAAAAAAAGAAGTTATAGGAAACTGTCGTCGATGTCGAAGCCATGGAGAGAGAGGGTGGGAAAAAGGGGAGGGGCAAGGTGGGAAACTTTATCCCTCTTTGGTCCAAGTTGCCTACTTTAATGATCAGAATTGAAATTGAGCTTTAGATTATTCAGTTTAATTGGGTTTATTACCGTACAGTTCTGCGAATATGAACGCTGCCACTTGACTTGTATGTGATTAATTCTTACTCGGAAATATATGAGCCGAGTTCAAGTATGAATATTAATATTATCATTTAATAAATGAGCATGGTATTAGCACATGATAGACTCAACTCAACTCGTTTGCATCCTTAGCACCGTGACATGCGGCTCTTTATATTGTGGTAACATGCTGGTAGGAATTCCAGTCAGACGTTGTTGAGTGAAAGTAACTAGTACATTTGTACAAGATGTATTTTAAGAAGGCACCAGCACGTAGATTATATCAATTTCATCACTACTAGATTGATCATATAGAGTATGGGTGTCTGATACTAACTGCAGGATGTTTAAAGTTTGATACATAAGTTACATTCTACATACACATACATCTCATACAATTTGCTTTTGACAACAGCTAGCCGCAATCTGCGCAGAGATCAAAGCAGCAATCTAAGCACTCACAACATGCAAGGGCTCCACATATCTGGGACAAGATAATCACACATTGGTCACTCATCATGGAACACGTCTTTATAAAGCACATGCAGCAGATACGGTCAAGCACCCGAGTACAGCAGCCAGTAGCTGTTTGAAGAATCAAGTCTGCCGCGTCTGGTGCCTTCAATATTACTCCTGGAGGCAAATTTTCAGATGTTTTCTTCAAATCCCCAAAACCAATGCCCAGGCTCCGTAATGGAAGTAATTTCCGACTGCTGACCATCTTCTGCAGACTGGTTTTGGTGTATGCCTCTTTCTGCATAAACATTAGGAGGATATAGGATTGTAAGCAGAAACTGGTTATGATTGTAATACTCGAAGAATGAGGTTCTTCAAATTGCAATATCCAAAGAAAAAGGAGTGGGACTTTCTCTTCAATACATACCCCTTGTATCATAAGGGAATCAAGTGCTTGATCACCAGAATCTGTTTGTACCAGAATCATGCGAGAATATTCTGATGAAACCCCTGTCTGCATGCTAATCTCTGCAACCTACAAAGAAAAAATCGCAAAGAAACATCAAATAGGTGAATATACAATCACCTAAAATCAACCATAAAGTATCATATTGGGTCCAAGTCTCCAGTCTCCCAAGGTATCAAGAATCAAGATCATGGATGTGAGAGTAATGGTTATTATCTGCTGAAGCATCACAAGTCTCAAGAAATTTGATAGATAGATTGAGTGTAAGAGTCTAAGAGACATGCCCTTCCCCACGCCTAAAGAGAAAAAGATATGTTAAATAAAACGAACCAGGGAAAAAGAAAAGCAGCTCTATTGAACCAACCTGCTTCTCAACTTCTTTGTTTCCTGTAAACCATGCTTTTGCTGTGAGTATATCAATCTGTCTCTTTGCAAATACCTACCATGAATAAAGTCAATAAATAAATCCCGAAGGGGAAGCACCTAAGATATCCCTGGAGCTCAAAAGGCACAAAGAGGAACCGTGTAGGCCATTCATGCGACAATGTAATACAAAATGGTAAATCCATTTCAAAGAATATACAAGCACTGGACAGGAGTTTGCAGAACAACACAATCATAGATAGGACAGAAAGTATTGGAACATAAATTAACAGCACCCGAGAAAAAAAAAAGAATTTAGGAGATGTTCTCCTCCTCAACAGAAGTTTCCGAGAAAGAGCATGGAAGAACCCTTTATGATTACTAGGTAAACACAAGTGATTTGTATCCAGATTCCAGTGTGAAGGGCATAAAATTTTTATCCATGAGGGGAAAGCTCAGGAGTATGAAGTCTATCACACTTCTTTTCACCTTTTTGGCCGGTCATTCTTAGATTCAAAGGCTTGAAGAATGACAGAGATCTTAAGAAAACAAGTATCGTTTGATGCATAGAGTAACTTACATAAGCAGATAAGCTGTATTTCAAAGGGGCTTGGGGCAATGATCTTCACTTCAGAAACATTACCTTGTCTAGAGGTATATTTTTTGCCTTCTGTATTTTCAGGTCTGCAATAAAGTTACTTGTATCTGCCAAGGTACCACATACTTTGACAGAATCAGGTAAGTTTCCTTGGTATCTTCCTGATACAATCACTGGACATTCATATGAAAGGTCTTGGATAGCAGAAGGATACAACTGCAGCAAAGAGCAATTGAAAATGTAAGAAACAAACAAGTCACTCTTCGACATAAACTAGAATCTTTCAGTTGGCATGCCATACTAGTTTTAAAGTATGACAATTGGGAAAACAAAGGCCAATATGTGCAAAAGTACGGATTTAAAAGGAAGAGAGCGGGATATATTCTTGTGTTTTCCCTACATCTTCGTCAACCTTCCACTAAAGCAATACCACAATACCACTGCTTGCTCAAGGATCATTATGCAATCAAATAAGTTTGCAAGAGCACATAAATCTTTTTACTTGTTAAATTTTGGTGTTTTATTACATCTTTCAGCTTGTAACATTATTAGAAATCAACTGATTATGAAAATGCAAACATTCTGTCAAAAAATGTCTGTCAAAGCTGAAAATAGGTTGGAGGCCTTGGAGCAGAGATTTAAGATTAACACCAAAGAGGCGAGAACACAAATCTGGCAGTTAATCCTTAACAAATAACACCTTTCATTATTATACAAAAAAGAACATTAATCATCCTCAGTATAAATTTGANCTCTGCAAGAATATCTCACCGTAAGTGATTCAACATGATTCAACCAGTCAACTTCAATATTAGAAAGAATCACTGACGAAGACATTGTGTAGAGCCTCTGCAGTCGAGAAGCAATAGAATCTGTCCATATAGGCAACAAGGGTCTAATTAAGGATGTTACAGAAAACATGCACCACACAAAATGCTAATGATAGTCCTTAGATGCTCCAAAGTGCTAATAAACTAGTACTTCCAAGACCTTTAGGTACTATTTTTATAAATCAGTTACACGTTCTTGATCAAGCATCAGAATAAAAATGCTCTCAATAAATGCATTTACTGAAGTTTCAACAACAAATAGGCCATTTTTCACGGTCTTCTTTCACAGAAACCTGAATTTTAACAAAGGCTAGTTAAAATTTCCGACAGAAGAAAAGTTAGAAAAAGAACTTTTAACTAAGTACCAACAAGAATTATATGAAGCCAAAGAAGGTCTAGAAAACCTAAGTATTGCGTCATGACTTCTAAGAAACTCGATGTGTGACGATAGATTAGAAAAACTTCATTCCCTTGTTTTCATTTATCTACAAGAACATGCTAACACTTACAGGTAAAGTGAAAGAAGACTGATAACTTTGCCCTACGACCGTATCCCTTCTTTCCTTCCTTTATTACATGCTACTGATGTGCAAGTGGAGATCAAGTTGTGGCAGTAGTTTAAAACAATTAGTAGAGACAAAACAATACATTATTCTCATTCTTTCAGTAATTAAGAAGATTAATGAAATTTAGGCTGCACCAAGCATGGAAGATATTATTGATAGCAACCAAGCATTGAGTGTTGAAAAATTTCCATTGCTATGAAATTGAGTGTTGATAAATTCACAGTAAAATTGGCCTCTTCTGCTCTCAGCCTCTCACATAATTCACATGCAAGTACTTAAACAACAACAACGACCCGGTAATAATCCTACTGAGGGCCGGGTCTGGGGAAGTCCAAATGCATTCAACCTTACCTCTAACAAGTAGAGAGGTTTCCAAAATTTGAATGATTATTCAACCTTAAACATGGAAAAGTTGCATTTATTGAGAGTACAAATCCCTGGAAAGATGACAAGTAGTATAAGCAATGGAGCCTATAAATTACAAGAGATTATATAAATTACCTGCATCATAAGCAACATCATAATGGCCCTTCCCAATTTGTGCCAGCATTTGGAGGAAGTAGTGATTACAATATGAACCTAGAAAATATTTTGCAATACAAAGTCACCATCTAGGTTAACGTGGACTGATCTTTTATACGCAGGTTGGAAATACGTTATAAATCAGGCAACAGTTTAAACTAGAGACTGCCTTGTAGGCATATACTGACTCGAGAACTCACAAGTCACAAGAGATATTGAGGGGTGGAGGCATTATTCAGAATATTCAAAAAATGCATATTCTTATCAAAGACATATGCAGTAACTTGGGACATTGCTGCTTAGAACAGATACTCAGACCAGGAGAGCATGCAAACACAAAATACTTTAAAGATTGTACATGGGATAAGCCAGTAACATATCATGCAGTCTTGAACAAATGATGATTTAAGTAACAAAGGAATGCAACCAACAAGAAAGAAGCACATTTCCCTGGTTGTGGTTTGGAACTATAGCAGGTGGGGGGTAACAATTAGCAACTGTTGATCACAAACACTGAAATACTTCTTCAAAGACCCCTAGTGCAAACACTGGCAAGTCTCTGTAATTCATGCGCAAGAAAAGCCCCTTTGATTGACATTTCTGATTAAAAAGAAAAGACAAGAACAAAGATGTTTACCTATGCCAAAGGTAGATATACGGGGAAAAGCCAATCCAGCTCTTTTTCCACAATGGTCTCTAGTAATATTGCAAATCTCTCTTTCATTTTCAACAGTACCATCAGTAATGAGAAAAATAAAAGACATTATGTTGGTTTCAAGTGACATCATCTCTAGCGCCTGAAAGAAGCATGAAGTGAGACAATATAAGCCAAATTGGAACAATTAACAAGCTCAAGATCGAAGAGATACGATGGGTATATATATATTGGTAAAGTATCCAATGTAATTAAGGAATAATATAATGCCCACTTTAAAGGGCCAAAGGCATTTCTTGAACATTAAAAGGGACAGCAAATTTGCACTTAGGAACAACATAATGCCTCTATAATCAAGTTTGGAAATAGCCACTTTGAATTCACCGAAGCAAGCTGCTTTACCCACTGTATGCAGCATACAAGAGTTTCACTGTGTTACTGATATGGTATGGTAACTACACAGTAGATAGGGACTATATATTCAGGACACCCTATAAATCCAGTTTTCATCCTGATGCATGCTAACGCTAAGCGCTAACTTTGTGAGCAGAAATTTCTCATCCACTTGTTTAAATTAACTATGTTCTTGTGAGAGAAGCTGTCCCCTCTTAAAGCCAAGAGAAAATGAGCCTAGCCTCTTCACAAAGAAATGGCACTTCTCAGCAAGGCAGCTTGAAATACAGAAAGCATTTTGACATAAAAACTAGTTTCCGCAGGTCAGGGAAAGAAATGAAAAGTCAAACCCCCAGATAGACATTAATAGTGTTCCTCATTGTATATAAAGCTCAAGATGCGGAGAATCACGGCACAGATTTTATCGTAAATCAGAACTTATACAGAGATGAAGGACCTGGTTCACAGCGAGCAAAATGTTTGTAGATCCCTCAGCAATTAACTTTGAGTTCATCCAGTCACTGGCTTGTTGCAGTGCTTCTTGGGTTGCTAGCACCATTGATGAAGAAAATAGATGAGTTTCTCTGTTAAAAGCTAAGATGTTAAAGAAATCATCTTGATTTAATGTAGAAATGGATGCCGACAATGCTTTGTTGACGTTTTCGATAGGTGCTCCTTTCATGCTTCCACTAATATCAACAAGAAATACTACACTCTTCCTGAAAACCTGGAAGATAACAGAACATGGAATTAAAGTGAAGACACAAACATCAACTCTTAAATCAATGAGCAATTAGACAATACGAAAGAGCATTTAATTTAAGCAACCACAATGGCAAGTGGTAACCGATAAACCAAAATGAAAGAATGACATCAATTAAGAAAGTTGCTAAAGCAATATGCAATTCAGGTAGGTTGAAGACGCACCCTTCTATGCTGGGAGTACCCGGGAAAAAGATATAAGGCAAACATCTCCCTTTGATCAATATCATTCAGAGGAGGAGATTGCAAAAGGAGTCCACCATGTATGTCACTGGAAGAGACCTGGAATGAGAGGACCAATTTAGGAACTTGAGCAGATCATGTAACTTTGCAGTCCGATATCATATCTAACATTCTTTGCAATATAATAAATTACTAACAGAAGCTTATACAAGTAGTCGAGAACGTGACAATAATTTAATGTCTTACAGTGTATGAAAATTCGAAGTCAGTCTGTGACCAGTTATAAACTTCTGCTTCATATGAGAAACCAATTTTGCCAACCTGACGAGTCAGTTCCTACAAGAACCAAATAATCAATTTGGATAGATATGACACCACAATGACGAGAGCTTTGGCAATATAAGGCTTACCTTCAATGGATGCGTAGCAGTTTTGCATATAACTTCTGCCCAGGTACCAGAATTTACATTCAATAGTATCTTTTCTGTTTTAGAAAGTTTCCCTGGGGGACAGACATACACTGGAAAACTAAATGGCAAATTCAGCCAGAACCGGCCCTCCTGGTACACTAACTTCTGGGACCACCTGGCTTTCACCAAAAGTTTGGATCCTCCATCGACCTTGAATGACATATAAATTCTTTTGAAATACATATATTAAGCAAATACATAACGAAAGAATACATCTTAGCAAATAAAGAAATGTGAGAAAATAGGATCAGAATAACCAGCAGCTTTACTTTTCTTTTCTCTCTCTTTCTTGCATAGTTTAGTTTTATTCCTGAAAGACAAGGCACAGTAACTGTATTTTCCCTTCTTTCCCCTTGTCGGAATCCCTGTAGAATCTCAACTTGTTCTCTCAAGTGTCTCAAACATGCAATACTTTGCAACTCGTGGTTGTTTGCGTTTCAGATGCAGATGGGATTTTAGAATGGTGTTCTTATGGGCAAGACTATACCCAGGTACGCGGTATGCCAGCCCCCTTTCTCTTTTTCTGCTTCCTGCTTCCGGTATTCAAGTCAGGAAACACCAATATTACTTTCTCACAGCTCTTGCCTGCATACTTTTTTGCTCTTTTAAGACCTGACTCCAACTCATATGTCATTCAACATGAAAGTTGAGTAGTTACGAACTCTGTTCACCACACCACAGCAGGTTGAAGATCAAAGGAATCTGTTAAAGAGCCATATCCTAGTATCCTACTAAGAAATGTAAGCTAACATTGCACACTCCAACTTCTATGTTCTTTCCCTTGTCTTTTTGGCCCCTTAATATTCCCTCTATATGACTTAAAGTTGGGCAACCTTAACTCCCCACCGAGGATAAAAAGAAAATAACTATGCCCACTTTAATCCCACCTTCGCAAGGTACAGGGAGGTCATAATGTATGAAGCTTTACCCATAACTTGTAAGAATAGCAAAAAGCCAAATTCAGAAAGACCCAAGAAAACATTTTTGAAATTTCAAAAGGCAGTTTAATCACCAAGGATAAATTTGAAAACTAACTGCTGATCAAGATAAATCATGTAACAATCAACCCCCACCTCCAACAGGCAACAAGTCAGTAGACTCATTTACAGGAGGGTACCTACCACTGTCAACAACAGAACTAAAAGAAAGTGAAGAATGAAGATCATTAGCACTAGTTTAGCAGCATGTAAAACATGAGAATGAAGTTTTACCTTTGGAATCTTCAAAGAGAAAATATTGGGTTTTAAAAAGCCTCCATATTCAGCTTTGGCTAATCCATCCAGATCTCCAGCATCTTCCAACTTGACTAATTGAGTATGATATGATGTGCTGGTAGCGTCGATTTCAAAACCTAGAACTGAACCCTGTTAGCCAAATCACGGTTTTCTTGAGAGCTCAAAACAAGAATCTCAAATGTCCATGACACAAAGTGATACAATTGCACAAGAATGTGATAAAATTATGAGATGTTCTGAAATCATGAAACACGTGCAAAAAGTGTGCAGGAGAAATAACAACAGGGGCAAATCTTCCAAAACCCATCAAGTAAACACAGATTTCAAACACTGATCCAGCCTTAAAATGACAATATGTACTAGTGATATGCAGCGGGATGACAAAAGCATATTGAAAGACACATTTTGAAGAATGTGGCTCCTGAAACACTTGCATAATGATGAAATTACAGCACCGCTAAGCTGCACCCCAGCAGTATGCGAGAAATAGAGTAGCCGGGCCACAGGAGGCCAAGATCAACCATTACTGGCATACCGCAAGTCAATAATAACATATTTAAAGCTGAATATCTGAAAAATCTATCACTGATTCAATTGGATGCATGGTCAAAGAATAAAGTGTGAATATTACTCTACCAACCACTCAACCAGATCCAATATCTTCAACCACTAATGTGGTGTTTACCTGGATGCAATAAGCTTTATTCCTCATCAAACTTATAGTTGTTAGTTGGTTGTAAATATTAATACTTCATGCAGATGTTTACATTGGTTCAGATTATGTTGGCTCATGTAATTGATGGCATACTTCTCATATCACTCCTCTGTCCTCTCCCCACTTTTGTTTTTTTTTTTACTACCTCCATCCCTACTAAACAAAATGATGCATTGCTTAGTGATTACAAGTCCTAACAATTACCCTTGTTTTCTCTCTCGCCCTCCCTTCGCTCTTCTCTTTATTTATTTATTTTTAGTCTTGTGTGTATACGTGCATGCATATTTGGAAACAAAGATGATTAGTTTTGATATAATCCAAATATTAATACGAAGGAAAATCAGAAATTCCATTAATATTAAGGTACACTGTATCTAATATAAGTCACATCCTGATTTCTAAACAAACTTTTAGATACTCCATAAAATATCAAAATAGAATCAGCCAAGACCAAATATAGGGATACTCAAAGTTCACGTTCTTTAAATATTTTTTTCCCAGTCCTTATCTTATCTATGCCCAAAAAACCAAGTAAAAATCTGTCAAAGAAACAGTAAATAGCAAAGTTGCCTGGTGATCTCAAAGATAGAACAACACCATTATTTACAAGTCATGTACTAAAATAATTCCAGGCATATTATGTATAGACATCCACAGTTTTACAATAATTATGTTAAATCAAAACCTAAGCCAAGTTTTCTAGCAAAAAAAAGGTAAACCACTGGTCCATATAGACCATCCAAAATTTTGTTCTTCATTGCTCTCGAAAAATGTCCATAAGCCACAAGTTTGACATCTGTGCTGCACTTAATGATCTCAACAGGGACCTGACTTAGCTTTTGGCGACAAGTTACTTTGATGGCATGGCAACCCCATTTCCATCATTTCAAATAGTAAGGATTTATCACCTTCATCTTTTTTCAATCCATATATAAAAGTAAGTAAATTACTTACTTTAAAGAGGTCCACTAGTAGTCAACTCATCATGCTATCTACTTATCTTTACCCAAAACTTAACTTTCAAAAAAATACTCCCTCGATTCCATATAAATCTTTACGTTTTAACTTTGTAAAGTCAAAGTTTAAAAACTTTGACCATTAATTTGTTAAAAATTATAATGATTTAGAAAGTAAAAATTATATTTTTGGATTCATTTTAAAAAATATTTTCAAAATATCAAAATTTTATAATTTCTCGAGTTTATATAAATACAATTTTTCATGGTCAAAGCATCGTCTTGAAGACCGTGCAAATTCCAAATGTAAAGATTTAAAAGGAACGAAGGTAGTAGTTTCAATTCAACAAAAGAAATCTGAAATTTCTTTCAACAAACATTCAAAAAAAGAAAAAAACAGCTGAAGAAAGTATACAAATAATCGAGTAATGTTACATCCGATATGGATGAAATTTCCCATATCAGGTGAACCGACCAATTTTTATAACCCTTATTGAGATATTTATAACAAGAACGGGATAAATTGAGTTTTATGAATTTTCATTTATCCCGTTTAGAATATTAATATTTTGTTAGAGTGTGGAGCCACCTGATATAGATATGATAGGGATGTAGCAATACTCACAAATAATCTTACAAAGACATGGTCTGCGTGACAAGAAAGTCAAGAATGACTGAAAGAAAAAGAAGCTGGGCCCAAAGGCCCAACAACAAAGGAAAAATAGAAATCTTTTGGGGACCTTAATAAACCCATTGGCAGTATATCGTACATATACACAGACCCACGTGCAACCCTAGCAAACATTATTTACTCCACATTCCACAAATTGCAAAAGCATTTTATTGAATTAATTTTTAAAAAAGATTATTTTGTACTATCCTTAACTAAAGATTAACAGCTTACTAATTTAAGGATGGATAAGTCATCCAGTAAGCGTGAGAAAGTTTAGGTTCATTGTTGTCTAAACTCTGGAGGAAATTGTTATCCAAATATGAGTTTTCCCCTTAAAAAAAATAGAAATAAATAAATAATCTAACAATTAACAGCTTATTTCCGTAAATATATATGCCATATCATAATACTCCCTCCGTCCTTGAATAAACTTTCCAGTTTTCTCTTTGGTACGTCCATGAATAAACTTTCCACTCTTTTTTTGGGCCAATAATTGTCACAAGTGTTACATAAATAACCCTCTTTATATTTGCCCACCAAAACTTTATTCCCTCTTCTTTCACTTTATACAAGGGGTAAAGAGTAATTTTGTCTCATCAATATGTGTGCATAAAGCAACTGGAAAGATTATTCAAGGACAAAAAGAGTATCAATCTAGTAGAGATTGCTACTACGACCAATTAGTTTCTTTAATTCTCCAGTCTATCTCCACCATCTAATTCTCAGCCAGTAGCATGACATCACAACAAACACATAACACTATCACAAACTTAAAGCCCTACTCCGGTAGTTGCCAGTTGCCGGTTTTTGTTTTTGAAAAATTTTCAACTCTTTGTAGAAATTTAATTTAAAGCTGAATTTTTTTGAACTTACAGTTTCCTGCTTCATTTTCAAAACTAACATATAGAAAACTGAAAACCAACAAAAAGTGGTTTTCAAAAACTAGTTTTGAGTTTCCAAAAAAAAAAACTGAAAACTGTCAACTAAACCTAAATATATAAAATCAACCAAACTTACTTTAAAAAAAAAAAAAAAAATCAAACAATTTCTAGTAAACACAAATAATCAGAGTATTATATTCTCGCACAGGAACTTTCTAGAAAACTAGAGAAACGAGACTACCTGCTCTCCCATGGGAAACGCGACACGACAATCGCAACGCTCATTCCCAGCAACACAATGCACACGCCAAGTTCCACTAACAGTAACAAACGCCGTATCCAGGTAACAGTCCACCTCCACCTCAATTCCGTACAAATGGAGCGGAATCAGCGCCGGCGGCTGAGCCCGGCCATGGACGTACGGCTGGTAGCTCGGAATGTCCGGATTATCGACAATCGCCGGGTTCGAAATCACCGCGTACGCCATCGGAGCTGACGGAAGGTGATCGTCGGCCATATCCGGCGACGACGCCGATTTCTCCATCTCCGGCGCCGGCTTCGGCGGCTTCATGAATGGATTGTCCTTTCCGTAGCATAATCGCTTTGAGAGTCTCAGGCCGAACTCTACTGATGTTCGGAAGTCGTCCGCCATTAATGGATTCGCCGGTGAGGTTTCCGGCGATGAGAGAGAAAGTTTGAGGAGAAAGCAAATTAAAAGGTGTGGGAGAATTTGAAGGGAGAGGGAAAGGAAGGAGTGAGAGAGGAGAGAGACTCTTCTTGACTGCGGTGGGAATTTAGAAAGAATTATATACTCGAGTTTTTACTTTTTACTGTAACTGCTCTCAGAAAAAGACAAATGGAATTTAAAAATAGTTATCAACAAATTTTTCTAAATTACAATATAATTTTTTTTTTTTTTCTGGTGTCTGGATCTTCCTTTCTACTTGGGCATGGCTAAAGGGCACCTCCTTGTCTCGGGTATTCCACGAATAAATTTATATAGGTGCTCCCCAATTATAATGTAACTTTAAAACCCGGATCATGAAGGTGGGTAAACGAGTTCCTACACTTGAGCAACTCTATTGCCTTAGCCAATGGCCGGTGGGGTGAAATGTGGAGAGCATGGATCTAATGGTTCATCAATATAAGATTATAGATATGAATCACGTGGAGGAAAGTTATTGGAGCTTTGTTTTTCGTATGATATTGTGCTAAAGTAAGATTATTTTTGGTCCCGCACTAATTGAGTGGTGTTGTCATTTTTTACTATTGTCATTGAAGATTCCTGTCGTCCAAAAGCAATATGGACAAGAAAGGCTCTGTTCTTTTAGAAATCAACATGACTTTCCATTTTTCAAATGGATGTGAGCTTGAAGTGAGTTTGTAAAACTGAATTGGAAATTATATGGTCTAGAAGCTCCGAAAGGGGTAATTGAGTTGGTTGTTGGGTTGATTTCCATGACGGAGGTCATGGGTTCAATTCCCACTAAGCCTCTTTGTTGAGCCTGTCTGCAAGTTTATTTTGTTGGCTTGCCTGGTTTGCAGGCTATTGCATACACCCGGGGTTTATCCAGTGCACACTCTTTGTTGGCTTGCCTGGTTTGCAGGCTATTGCATACACCCGGGGTCTATCCAGTGCACACTCGAAGAGTCGTGGTTACGGGTTCCTCGTATAAAAAAAAAAATGGTCTATGAGTAAAAGTTTATCTATAGTAATTCTATACCAATAAGTGGTTAGTGTCATTGATTTAGCAATCTTCTTTAAACAAAGGTTGAGAATTTATCAATTCTTGCGATGATGTTGATGTACATTAGTACATGTGGGAATAGGGACCGTTCCACAATTTTACAAGTTATCTATAAAGATCGACTCATCTCCATCAACGGTGTCTGGTAGCAAATTGTACTTTTATTATTACTCCCTCTGTCCCAAAAAGTTCTTTACATTGGACTTTTCACGGTCTCCAATGCGACACTTTGATCATGAATATTTGTAATTTTATATAAGTAAAAACTATAAAATGATAATATTATGAAAATACTAGTTAACATGAATCTAATATAAGTATATGTACATTGTAAATCTTTATATATTTTCACTAATTAATGGTCAAATTTTTTATCGTTGACCTCAAAATGTCAAACGTAAAGAACTTTCTGGGACGGAGGAAGTATTATGCTAACCTTTCATGCGAATCTGAGAATAACCCAAACCCTCACTTAGTTTGTGATACCACGTTTTGTTTTGCAAGTATAATATTCCATGGAAGAATATAAGTATTACTAGGTGCATGAAGCCAACCCAGCTGTTGCCTGTTAGCATGAAATAGAATCTATTGTGTAGTTGTAATGAAGTATAACCCACCCCATATAGTAAAATCCATTTGAAAACACTAACGAAACATTGCCTTGGTCATTCTTCAATTATCCGTGTAACTTTGTCTGCAATATTCACAATAAGGAGTCTAATGCTTAGTAACATACTTTTTCCCAAAATTTATTGTAAAGGTCATAAAACAATTTCCAATTTAGGCTCGTATAAATAACACGTTTCTTCATGGTGTACACGTAGGTCATAAAACCATTATTTTGTTACAGGAAAGTTGTTGTCACCTTATAAATTGTTAGACTATGAAAATATAAGTTGTTAGAACCTAATTAAAGACTGCATTGGCCTAATTCACTTAATCAAAAGATCGGTCTTGTTTCAGTATCTTATGAATTTTAAAAACTACTCCCTCCGTTCTTTAAAAATCTTTACGCCGTCTATTTTGGGCGTTCCCCTAAAATCTTTACATGACCAAAAGTAGAAAAGAAAATTTGTTTAAATTACTTAACTACCCTCCCCAAAACCCATAAATTACCTAAAATAAAGCCCACTAGGCCACTACCAACCCTACTCACTCATTATTTAAT
>BSSO01000018.1:0-65057 GCA_030267885.1 Mesembryanthemum crystallinum | reverse complement strand
TTACTTATACCCTCCCTACCTACTTGTTTTGACAGTTATTCTTCCCCTTTTCAAACCCTAATTTTGCGACAGAACAGAGAGGCAACCGAGTTGAGAGAGAGATAACATTCAAAACAGGTAGGTCGGGAGGGTATAAGTAATAGAGCTTTTAGAAAAAGGAAAAATAAATTAATTCTCAACGAAAATAATACTGATTAGCATAACTAATGATGATATGTCGTCATTTAACCGGAGATATCTCACCGATGGGGAGGCATGTGTCATTTTATTGATGGAAAAAATAAGTTGGTGGTAATTTTGCAACCATCTAAAATTCGTGTTGAAAATCGCAGCCAAGTAAAAGTTGGTGTTATTTATGCCAATTTTACCTATAATGTATAAACCTGAAATATAAAAAGACAAATGTACATAAAGTTCATTTGTGTTTCATCTTATTTTCAACATTTAAGAAGTCCCTTACAAGTAATGGAGACAAATTTGACAGATTTGCAAAGCTAAGATTAATTATTATTTTATCCAATTAGATTAATATAATGGTCAAATTTCAAAGTCACATTTACTACCGAAAATATTCAACATAAGTTGGGAAAGTCTATCTTAGTTCTCTCCTACATCAAATCTTCACTGATACCAAGGTCATTGTAGATAAGATGAAGAAGCTATATTACCCCTCCAGCACCAGCAGCCATTGCTGGAGCAATTACAACATTGGCTTTTCTGAGAACATCAGCAGCTTCAGGGGTACAAGGCATGACAGAACCTGAGGGAGGATAATATAGTAGTAGTAGTTCATTAGAGAAAATAGAGCAGAGATTCAATACTTTAAAACACAATGTAGTATACCTTCAACTAGTAGACGGCAACCCGAATTCACCAAATTAATGGCATCCGATTGATCTATTTCGTTGAGTGTAGAGCAAGGAAATGCAACATCACACCGCTCAGTCCAAGGTTTCACTTCATCATAATACTTTGCTCGGGCATAAGTTTTCGAATAATCCCTGTTTACACCACAAAGGGCATTTCAGAACCATAGATAACCACAACCATCACCTCAAGCTAGCCTATTATGTAGAAAGAATGCACGAAAAGTTGGAAGCACCACCTCAAGCTTCTTTGTTGAGCCTTAATATCTCGGAGGAACTGTATCTTCATGTAGTCAAAGCCATCCTCATCCACCAAGTAACCCTTTGAATCTGTAAAGCAAGTGTTCAACAAAAGTACATACCAAATTGAAGCACACACAGTTGGAACTACCAGATAGAAGCAGTGCAAAATTAATCACTAAGATATCAATTACGATTACCATGGAAGCCTAGTCCCATATTTAACTACCTAAATAAACTTGAATCAATTAGCTTGAAAAGAGGACGTAATAGTCACTCGTGATTCTAACTAGTCAATTTGTGCACCTTCACAATAGTATCCATCCCACACATCTAGATGTTTGGCTGAACTAGGTGCAGATACCACTAAAATTGCAATCCACATGTACAAACCTCAAAAGATGGCTCTGTACCATTGCATGCAGATAAGTACTTAGCTCTTGAAGTGACATGACACAATTCAGGACATTCAGGTCCACGATCATGCACCGCTTTAATTGAAGGCATCAAAGAGACAGAGACCCTCAGATATCTTGATCCCAGTCAAACTAACAGCATTTTTAATATATGGCGCAACTTCTCAGTAAGAAGAAGTTTGATAGAAGCACGAAAAGATACATTTCAATCGCTCTAGCTGACATATACAAACCCATCAAAAGCTCAAGGATTTATGTGATTTAAATAAGCACATAACTAACTCAGATATCTCTAAGGGATAATGAAAATCAGTAAGAAAGACATTCAGACACTGCCTCAGTAAAATGGCTTATATTTTGCCACCCAGAATTATGTGGTTTACCTGATACTGTGATAGGAATGGCACCATAAGCAAGCAGCTTTTCTATGACATGGAATGCGATTTTTCCAGACCCACTAACCACACATCTGACAAAGTTTGAAAGAGAACATCAAATTCAATGAATATAATAAAGCTCTTCTGAATGCATCGATTTACAAATGTCCCACTATCTATGAATTATGCCCCTATACTTGGACAAAGATAACGCTATAAAGAATGAAAATGGAGGAAAAGATAAGATATCTCCAGGTAGTGTGTCACGAACAGGGTAGTTGAAGGAGACAGGGCCAAGTAGCTGGCTAAGGGTTGTAAAAAGTTAATCTATCTAATATGTACTATTCAGAACATAGGCATATTTCTAATAGAAAGACCAGGGTTAGTTCTTTTCTTTTTCCTTCCTCGTTTCTTAAAGGATCTCTAGCATTGCAAAAAAGTAGATTTCAAACAAAAGAGTAAAAAGAAAAGAAAAGAAGAAGGCAAGGGACCTCTACAAGAATTTCGACTCCCAAGTCCGAATGCATCATAGATAATGCTAAATATAGTAACTGTAATCTCATCAAGTCATCAAAAAACTTCAAGGATGAAATAAAGCACCTTAGCCCTTTCAATTCTCTGTTAGAGTCTCCCAGAATGAGGTGGGCAAAGAACACCTGCAAATTAGAAACATTTATGAATTCCAAAATCCATTTAAGGAAAGATGAAGTTGAAAGAACTTGAAACTAAGAAAGGACCTTAGCAGGCTCAAAAACATGCAAACAATAGAAAATATGCCAGGAAATACATTAAAACAACTCTGACAAAAGTAAAAGTGTGCAGCAAGGACACAATAAATGACATTACCAGCCCATAACCAGTAGCTTCCGTTCGTAGGCTAGAGCCAGACCAGAAAATTCTTGGTCCAGTAAAACTTCCCTGCATAAGAAAGCAATCGTATTTAACAAGTGAGAGATTAGTTGCTTTTGCCAGAGTGAGTTTCTAGACATTAATTAAGCCCATCCCATGTAACCAAGGTGATACGGAATAAAAAAAAGGCGAAAAAATGTATATGATTATTTTTCTTTTTTTGATGATAACTACACATCAACTTGATTTTTGGCACATGAAAAAAAATCGAACACACTTTTGAGAATACATTGAATGCATATAAGGGAATAGAGTGCAAATTAGGAAAAATGATTAATAACCTAAAATTTCCACACTTCACAATAACATCATTATCTTGGTTTAGAGAGAAAAGAAACATACATAGCACCACAAAAATAACACCAATATCGTATTACGAATTTATCTACGAGAATGCCCTATTCACTTAACATGTAAGATACGTTTGCGTTGAGGAAAGAGAAGAGAAAGAACATGACAGCTAAGATACTAGTTTGTTTGAGTACCTGGTAAACCACTTGGAAACAAAGAAATACTACTAGGGTTCTTGTTGAATGCCTCTCATACTCCCTTTTATACTACTACTCCTTTTTTATTTTCCCACTTCAGAGTGAAAATAGCATCCAAACGTGATGTCTGGTATTTAGCCCTTTCCTCCTAAATATTCTCATGTATATGGAGTTCAAAAGTGATGCACAATATTGCAGTTTTTTAAAGGCTGTTATATCCAGAAGACCACCTGATGTCAGCTGAAATGTTCTTTACTACTGTCTCCATGACAAAATAAATGTTTCTGTCAAAAGTTTCAAGATTATTCCACTAAGCTATCATGCATTATTTTACATTATAGCATCATATCCACTAGCTCAAAATTAATTATTTCAGGTTGTCTTTAAAGGGTAAATGTTTAGGTGGGAAAATTCTTTTTAAAAGAGAAGAGGGAAGTCAACTTTTCTACTTCTTACACCTCTGCATTATCCTTGTATATCTCATACTCCCATCTGACCATCTCCCTATCCTTTCTGATTCTCTCTTCTCCAGTTCTCGCTCTCGCTCTCTCTCTCTCTCCTCAAATCAAAGTCTCTCTCCTCTTTTCTCTAACACCTAGATACGATCTATCCTATCTCTATCCTCTTTTTTCTTTCTTTGTCCACTTTATCCACTTTCTCTCTCCTTAAATCCTTATTAATGGTAGAGCTCGACTAGTCTGCTGATAATGGACACTTTAACCTACAATTAGCTCATGCTTGAAGCTTAAGATGGATTTTATCGATTTCCCTCTTTAGTTTTTGTTTATTTTAGGCACTCTCTCTCCTTCCTGGATGAGAAGGATTAGGGTAAAATTGTTAATGAAGTAAACATAGCTTTTCTGATGTCAATTTGTCAATTTTCTATAGAATATGTAACCCAACACCAGAAATTCTGCTTGAGAATGTTTTTTCTCTGACAGGATTTATTTTTCAACTACAAATTTATTAACCATCTATAAATGGTGCTTCCTTGGTGTCATATTGTGTCCATATTAAGTAACTGATGCGGTCCCATTACAAACATTCACATCAGTAACCAACTAAAAAAAGGTACAAACAAAAAATATCAAAGTTCAAAACAAAGAATGTGTACATATAATAGCTAACAATATGAGAATACAAGTGACTGAACCCTCTCATAATGTTCAATTACCTGGAAGTGACCTGCAAGGCGCCTGTACTGGCCGAAAAGATAACCCATCTCTCGAGCACCAACGCCCATTTCCTCTGAAGGAAGATCCTATAACAAGCATATACCAGACAGCATTGAAGTACAGCAGGAAAGAAAAAACCTCTCGCCAACAAACCAAGAAATGGAACAAAAACTTTCTAAAAGTTACCTGATCAGGTCCTAAGTACCGATACAGCTCATTCATAAAGCTTTGGCAAAATCGCATGATCTGCCGACATAAATCATTACAGTGACAAGCTTCTTAGAAATAACGGAGTTGCAAAATAAGTTTCATACATAACTAGATTTCCAGAGATAAATACAAAACCTCATTATCGCTTTTTCCTTTTGGATCAAAATCACTTCCACCAGCTGCCCCTCCCAGTTTATATGGTGATAAGGCATTCTTTAGAGTCTGCACTATATGAAAAGAACATTGATACTTTGCATCACCAGTTCACAGCATGATTTGAGAAACTTAACTGAATTTTCGGTCAATTATCTTCTTTATTTTATTTTATTTTCAATGCTGTCAATTATCTTTTTAGGTAAGCAAGGCACAAATAACTGCCAGTTCTTCATCTTCCTTTTCAACTTTCTAAAACAGCTGAAATACATTATTCTATACCATGTGATCAGCAATAGCCGAAAATTATTGAGCTCTGTCACAAGCTCACAGCCTTCTTATGTAAAGCAAGCAGATCACACAATCAGTGTCATGAGAGCTACTGCAAAACCAAGCATCATGGTTTGCTTTACTAGGGGGAATAAGTAATGACAGTAGTAAAAGCTTTGTAAGATGAAAATCACAGCAAGAAAGATGATTAAGTTTTTTTTTTTTGGACAATGAATGGATAACAAACTGCACACAGAAGAGGCTATTATTTTTTTCTATTTCCATTTTTCTTATATTTTGACAAGGATGAGTGGCAGGCACAGAAAAAGAATGAACCCAAAATGATAAAATATACCTGCTCAAAAGCAAGAAACTTCGCAATGCTTAGATTCATCGATGGATGGAAACGAAGACCTCCTCTACATGGACCTAAAGCCTGATTAAACTGCACCCGAAAGCCTCGATTAACATGAGTCTCACCCCGGTCATCAACCCATGGAACTCGAAAAATTATTGTACGTTCAGGTTCAAGCAAACGTTCCATAATATTTACATAACTGAAATGAAGATCAGGAGACAAAGTTGAAAGTTCATAAATAATTCAAGGATCATGGAACTTATTACCATAAATTTACAGGAAAAAAGAAAAAGATTGGCTTATGTGACTTACTGGCTATTTTTTGCAATCACTCTTTCAATAGAATGAGCTGCTTCTTGCACTGATTGAATAAACTCAACCTCATGCGGATCTCTTTTCAATGCAACTTCAACAATTGATCCAGCTGTTTTTGACATCAGAGCTATATGTTGTAGAAAACGTTACACAAAATCAAAAGGAATATTAAATAAGCAATGGAATTGCTGATTTAAATGGTTAGCTAAAGCAGAGGAATTGTCAAAGAAAAGAAAAGTCAAGATTACACATATTTAATCCCATATGTAAGTCTCCTAAATCATGCCAATGTGAACTACTAAACAGGAAAAAAAGAGATCACAGTTGTCTTTCCAATCAGAATAAGCAATTAAGCAAAAGACATGCAAAAGAACAGGAGACTTGTAAGTCATAAGAGCCTCACCACAATATAACAGTATTTATATTGTTATAAGTTCTTCCACATCTTCAAAAGGATTCACTGGAACCAGTAGTTGCTTATAATCAACTTTTACACTGTAGAAGCATCATGATTGAGTTCGCAATTTTTGCATAATTGAGGGGTCAAACACTACCTAATGCATTAGCTTTTATGAAAGACAAAGACGATAACAACTTCATCGTGAGATGTCAAATAGGTGATTTTCTACTAATTCTTTCTAGAGCTTGTTTCAACATCCCCAAGTCCCACATCAAGAGATTCTGAGGATTGTCTTGTGTAACTTGTGTTTATAAGTGATGTAGCGCTCCAACCAAAGCAACAACATCTTCGGTCTTCCACAGCTTATGCGTAGATCTATAATAAAGACCCATTTGGAGGTTTCCCATCTTAGCGGGATATGTTGCGAATGTGTTAGATTCAATTGTTACGGTGTAACCCTGTAACTACGTATTGAGCAAATGACCAAGGGAGATGAGGCCAACCGCCCTAGCACGGGGTGGATTATGGGGCTAGACGAGGGCCCAAAAGTGAAATAGAACGTTGTATTCTTAAGTGGGGGAGTTAGTAACAACCCATGTTCCACATGGCAAGATAGTCAGGATGATGATAATTTAGGTGATGCAATCCTCTGTCAAAAGCAATAAGGTCTTCCCTATTTGGGCTTAATTGACTTCTTTAGACCCCATTTGGTATTCCCACCATAAGTTATCGTGTAGAGGTGTTGGACTGGATTGTCACACTTGCACAGTTGTCGATCTTTGTTATTTTACCTCTTCCTTAAACCCCCTAATGCAGCCACCCATCCCCTCACAAAAAGAAAATAGGAAAGAAAGGGGGACAAAAACACAAGCATCATATATAATAGATCCATGGAAAACAACAAGTCACTACCAACAACCACAGAAGATGCAACTTACAGCTGACTATTCAATTAACAATACAGGCAACATCAAAGGAAATATAGGCAAATGAAAGCTAACCTTTTACATACACAGGTTTTTCGACAACAATCTTATCCTTGGAAGCAATTTGTAGCCGAACAGCTTCTTTGTGTAATAAGCTATTGTTATGTTCCTCCAAAGCACTCATCTGCATATTCCTACTGCCTTCATTCCCATAAGGATTCCTTCTATGTTTCCTCCCATACTCTCGACAAACAGAACAGAAAATCCTCGCGGTCCCATCCTTTACATCAACATATGCCCATTTGTAGGTATCAGCCCACTCCTCTCTCCACCTTTTCACAACCTTTTTTTTCTTCTTCATCGGTTGACTTCTCGACGACATATCTTGATCATCAGGCGGCACCATGGACAACTGCTTGGTCTCATCGTGCTCGACCTCAATAGACTGCTCACGGGTAGGAGGAGCGGTTATAAGAGCAGCATTAGCAAATGATGGGTCATCATCCCCAGGTCCAATTTCCAAGTCAATTTCTTCCCCAAGTTCCCTAACAACCAAATGATGCCTTTGCTGGATCAAATTCATGTCATCCATTGTGGAATTCATCCCTAACCCACTTACTGGAATCAACATTCAGCATGTCCCAATCTTCACACACACTCTCTTCTTAGTAATTTTTAACTCTGCCCAGTTTCACAGCATCACCAAAAAGCTCATTCATTCCATTTCTTTCTCACCCAACACCCCAAAATCAAGACTTGAATCAAGAAATGGCCCTTAACCCAACTGGGTATTCTCAACTAATGAAGATTATCACACAAAATTGAAGCATCAATCAATTGAACAACATAAAGGGTCGACACAAAATGGGGTTTTGGTGGGTTATAAGAGAAGATACGAATCAAAAAGAGGGGAGATCGCCGGTTGCAAAGAGAGAAGAGGAGAGAGAGAGAGTGCGTACCAGTAGTAGGAGAGAGAAAGAGTGTGTTTTCTTCTTCTCCGGTGAGACAACACGGATTTTCCGTTGTGTTGTGTAGTTTTAGGCCACCACCACCCGACTCTGGTTTGTTTTGTTGTCTTGTTCTCACTCACAGACACAGCTGTTTTTCTTTCTATCTTTTTTCTTCTTCAACTTTGTTTCATGTCGTTTTCAAACAATAATGACAATTGACAAAGAACATTGTGATATCTTAATGCGCAAATATTTATGTAGGGTGGACCTATAAATGGTTTGGTTTCATATCATATTCAGGGTGTGTTTCTTTCGCTTAGAGTTATTCTTTAATAAAGTGGCCTTATATATGAGGTTGGTACTTGAAAAAAAAAATGTGGTACTTTTTGATATTTATGGGGTATCAAGTACCACAATTTATTCTTCAAAGTACCAGGACTCATGTACGAGGCCACCTCATACAAGTTTTTGTGTTCGCGTTAATGTCATTTCAAATTGTTCAGTTCAAGTCAATTCATCTTAGTTCAGTTTAGGTTTCTGTTCAAATCGTTGGTTTAGTTTAGGCCGTTTAGTTCAGTTCATATCTTTTTAAGCGAACTGAACACACCTAATAATACTTTTTGAATAATAAGTTACTACTCCCTCCGTCCCTAATTAAAAGTGTTGCTTCGTAATTCGCGACTCACATCCATGTGAGTTGCGGATTACGAAATGACACTTTTAATTAGGGACGGAGGGAGTATATTTTTGATTGAAAAAATGATAAGAGTACTTTCCTTAAAAAAATAAATAAATTAATGAATGAAGTGGTATGCACTGTAATTGATATTTTTCAAACAATAAGATTGTGCCTCACAAGATAGAACGTAAATAAATGTTTGTCTAAGAAATGCATTACACCGTATTCTAAATATCAAAAAGTTAGTACTCCCTCGGTCCCCCTATATCTTTCAACAGTTGTTTTTTCACACATAATAAGGTAGGGATTGAAAAGTCAAAATTGTCCCTATATTGCAAGTGCGAGTAGTTTGGGTATTTTATATTTGGGGGCAATAGGGTCAAATTATTGGTAAAGTATGTCGAAAAATAGAGCTGCTGAATTTATAGAGGGACGGCGCAAGAACTTGCTGAAATTATAGAAGGACAGAGGGAGTATAAAGGAATGAAAGACTCCAAAAATGAGAAGGGATTGGTTAGAGCACCTTATCCCAACCACAAGATTTTAGTACCAGGAAAAAGGAGTTGGTTGAGTGGTTAGAACTCCTTATCCCAGGTTTGAATCATATTCCCTACATTTTGTGGAGGGATTGTTTAGATGATGGACTTTGTTCTATCTTCCAGCCACACCTGTCCCCGTTGATCAACCTTCTTATATATTGATGATGGTAACATATTTGTAATGCTTCTATGTCAATTAAACCTATTTCATTTGTGAGAAAATAAGGCATTTTCAAATTCTTGCGTTTCTTTCTCATTATCTCTCAAGTCTAAATGAATTTCAATTCTCATTGCTATTCTTCTACTACTCCAACTTGTAATTCTAACTCAATCACCGACATGTTGCCAGCCTAGCTAAATATATTGGTAATAATTTTTCTGTTAGCATCATTTTTGAGGTTAAAAATTCCAAATTTCAGGGATCATTAACTATTGAGGGCTTGAGGTATATGCCTTCGAGATAATTATTTTCCCCCAAGGTAGCACTCCTTACAACTTTAAGTGATTGCATGTTTCAGGGAGTCTTTGTTGTTAGGAGTCAACATGTGCTTATGGTGTGTGTAGTTAATCTCGTTTGGTTGCGCTTGTTGTGTGTAATTGATTTTGTTTTATAGTTGCTCGATAGTTTTTTGAAGTACATTTTATTTTCTAATTGTTAGTATTATGTCGTACAATATGTTATGTTGCACTTTTTCTATTGCAATTCAAAGTGTAATGATTTTTTTTTTTTTTCCTAGGGCCCAAATTTGGTTTTAGCATAACATAAGGCTTCCAAATTGTTTGGGGCATCCTTGCTCCTAGCGTTTGAGTTTCCATGTGAGATGGAATTATATTGGTTTCACCCTCAATTCAAATGGGCGGGTTTCTCGAAACTCGTTAGTTGCATGTTAAAAAACAAAAACAAAAACTAGAAAAAAGTGGCACCTCATTTAGTGTGGTCAAGGGGCCGATTGCTACAATCTCCATACTCCATAGTCTTATGTTCTTTCAACATTTTCATACTAAAACTGTTTTAATATGAGTCTAAAATGGATGCGGATTAGACTTGGCATGAATTTTTTCTCCATTAAGCAAATCAGCAATCGAGATTGGACTAAGCTAATAGGTCAAATCTTAATAAAATTAACGCAATTATTTGTTTATTTTTATTTTTATTTTGCATTGGCCCATTTAGACTTGAGATTGATTGGTTTCCAGTTGGTCACTTTTTGTATTGGAAAAATTTCAAAAAGGGTACCTGACGTTTGGGGTAATAATAAAAAGGGTGCATGACGTTTACCTATTCCTATTTAGGGTACCCAAACTTTTGAATTAATTCCCATTTAGGGTCCATTTAGCTTACGCAGTGAAAAACTCTGTTAGAAATTGAAAAAGTTTCGAGAGAATATGTGATCCAAGAGGGGTTTGCATAAGAAAAAGGGGGGAGTTTGAAGATAAATATTCGGCTACTTGTAAGATGCTGAAAGAGGTTGAAAATAATCCATAAAAGAAATAAATAGAGGCTTAAAAATGTCCAGAGAGGGTCTATGTTTCATTAAATGCTGATTGCATAACTTTTCAAATCAAGATTGAATAAGATTGTATTAGAACCCAAGTGTTTCGGATCCATGGATTGTATAAGTTTTTAAGGCAAATTTCCAACCAAATCTTGATACGAGTGTCAAAACATGAATGAAACTCTAACTCACGATTCTAACAAAGCTTTTCATATCGTCAACAATAAGACCCTAAATGGAAATTAATTCAATAGTTAGGTACCTTAAATGAAAATAGGCAAACGTTTGGCACCCTATTTATTATTACCTTAAACTTCAGGTACTCTTTTTGAAATTTTTCCTTTTGTATTAGGGTCAAAAAAAACTCGAGCTGAATCCACTTTTGGCAGTACCCTTTAATGTATCTTTTCTCTTTCTTTTTTGGAATCGAAGCTCTTTGTTTAAAATCCCCAAATTCAGGTCAGATCAAAATTTGAGAGGTCATTCATTAGGCAGTAGTATGCCACTCAGAAAGCAAGTGTGCTAGTGTTGCAGCATTTTCTCAGGATAAGGAGAGACAAATAAATATAATTATCGGAAAAAAAAAAAGGAGAGACAGATAAATAAAAACCAAAGCTCTATAATCTGTATAGCAAATGGGCAAAAAGTCCCAAAGGAACTCAGCACCCAGTTCTTAGTTCCATGGGAAGACTTTTACTATTACAAACCTAATGAAACAACAATGACCACCTTAAGATGATAAATCAGTACACGACAGACGAACAGAAGAATGGCAGCCATGTCAATAACCTCCTTCCTACCCATGTCCCAGGAGGACAGTGCTTCGTACATGGAACTAAGGACGTCAAAATAATATCTCCGATGTGCTCTGCTCTACTTTGTATGTTGGCTGAAGGAGATTACGAGAGAAAGAGAGAATACCAACATGCTCAAAAATTGGTTAACGGGCTCTTTTCAGGGAATGCCAAGATGAACCTCATTTATCGGCCAAATAGTGCTCAAGCATATCATCATCATCTGAAAATGGACCAAATATATTTTTATCAATAAATAATGGCAATTCGAGATGCTAACACAATATACTCCCTGTGCACCGGTGAAAGGTCACTTTACTCTCATGTAATCCCACATAAGTGTCACTTCTCTTGAATACTCGTAGTAAATATATATGGCTTTCCTAGATTCTTAGTTACAAATTGTCTTAACGTTCATGTATGATGTAAACCTTTGTTACAAATATTGCCACAAACTATCCAACCTATGTACCTATCTCTATTGCCACTTACAAGTCAAGGGTATATTGACAAATTCATATGCTCTTTTCAGATTTCAACGAAGAACCAAAATTACATTCGTTATGCAAAAGAAATAAAGTCCAGAAAAAGAATCATCAATCATGGGACAAAAAATATTTGAAGTTTTGCATTTGTAGAAAATCTCACCTTCAAACTCATCATCATCAAAGTCAATTTCTTCCTCGTATTCCTCCTCAGAGTCTTCCTTGCTTGTCAATGTACCTCTCTGCAAGATAACAACTTGATTAGAACTGCAAAATTACCAAATTTTGGATACTCCAATGCTATTTCTTCCTCATCTGATGCAGTTTTTGCGAATAAAACTTTACTAGCTGGACCTTGGTAATAAATTCACCCACCCGGTACCAAATAACATTATGACTTGGGAAAGTATGCCATAATATAAGATAATTACAATTGTGAAAATCGTCATTTTTTTTCTTTTCTTTTGTCATGAATAAAAGAGCTTGAAACTAAGAGCGTTTTCTCTATTCATTATTAACACAGCTGAAATTGTCCCATTTTCAGCTTTAGATTTACTACGGACAAAGTGTCTTTACTAATTAGACCCCTATTATATTTGGCTAACAGAAACACTATTGCAGGGGCAAGGCTGTATATCTAATTCCTCCTCTCACACCACCTTCAAGCCCAAACCCACATACTGGGGGTCCTCATACACAGGAGGAAGATTTGGGTTGCAAAAGTAAATTTATTATCTGAAGCCAGAAGAGAAGACCATATATCTATATTATCTTGCTGATACCCTACAGCAAACTTCAGATACCCAACACCTATGTTACTTGTACTCGGGTACAAGTGTCTAAGTGTCATACTAGTCATTTTCGGAAAGCTTTGGGAGTCTGGGCTACAATGCAGCATCAAATATCCATAACCATATCCAAGTGTCGAGTATTCAACACGGGCACTTGAGGTGAAATGAAAAGTCCAAGTAACATAGCTCAACACAACACTAAAGTGAGGAACACAAGTCAGAAGAAAAGAGTACCGCTGCAGCGACCGCTCTTCCACTTTCAAACCACTGCCTTCCAGTGAGTTTCTTTTCCTTGGGCGCTGAAAGTGCAGAGTCTGGCATTAACCTGAAAGTAACAGCATATCTGTAAGTCTCGAGCAAAATCTAAAACGGAAACAGCTGCAACGAATGACACCAGATTCAGCATTCATTTTCAGACCACTTCTTTATCAGCATGAAATTTGTAACTACAGGTTTCTTTCTTCAACTCTTTTGGTCTCAGCTAAAGTTTTTACTCATATAAAAGTCTGCACTTTATTCTGGCATGTTTTCATATGTGTAGCCCGAAGTAAAACACGACATGACAAATTAGAGGACTGCAAGACTACAACCATGTTTGGTACAACTAGCTGAAGAGTTAGAAGAGGGTAAGAAAATAATAAAATATTGAAAGTTGCTATGAGATGGTATTAAATTAACTGTGTTGCTAGTTGTAATGAAAACTTGTACAGACATCTTTTCAAAACTAGCTATAGCTGGAGCTGAAAGTTGAAAATAATATGAGAAATTGCTTGGTAGCTAAAAGTTAAACAGCTCTCTGAAAGTTATAGCTAAATTTGAAAAGCTAGCTGAAATTGCCAAACATACCATACATTAAAAGCTTTTTAGCATGATTAAGATTATACTCAAAGTATCTATTCAATTACCTTAGCTTTAGAAAAAATATTTTCAAAATGCTAAAAGTATATATAATGACCGCTTTCACTTAGAAGATCAACTTATGGCTTCACATTTAGAAGGTTGCCCATACATATTGGACATATAAGTTTATCAGTAATGTAATGCTCACTGATTCGAAAAATGCAAAGACATGCTACCGAACAGAACTCACTTGGCTCGCTGCAATGCCAACTCTGCTTCAAATCTCTCTCTCCATGCTAGAAATGTCTCAACTGTAACTGGTTCTCCATGTGGCACTATTACCTAATAACAAGAAAACAAAAGTTTATCACTTGAGCTAAAATAAGCGGACGCATGCATAGCAACATCGTCACCACAAAGAATGCTTGGTAAGTTGAAAATGGCTAAAGAGGTTGCTTCTGAGAGAACATGCATGCATAGAAGTCGGATAATACTAAGAATATCAATATTCTATTCATCACAGAAAACATAAATGGAAGTGCTGAGCTTGTAGGATCCATAGCATTCATTTTAAACCTTGTGCAGAATGGGTGGAACAGATCAATCAAAAAGGGACTAAAGGAGATGGACAATCAAGCGTTCACAATTAGCAATGCAACATAGACTTTTTATCAACTCCAATTCAATGGAGAATGTTTTTAATGGAAGCAATACCCAATTACCCATACATAAACATGAATGGCTAAGATAATATTTGGAATTGATCAAATTTATGGCATTTCACCAAGACTCACTATTGGAGAATTTCAATGACACCCACCCATCTTGTCATTTGCAATTCCTCTCTCCTGTTCCTTTCCTCCCTTGCTCTCCAAATTCTAAAGCACTATCATACTAGGTGTACTTGAGAATCCTAATTCTCGAAGGACCCAAACACCACATAAAGGTTGTTTTAGTGAGAGACAACTGCTCTTTTTCCAAAATAGAGAGAGAGAGAGAGAGAAAGTCTTTAAGATGTAGACTTTCTTGTCCTCTTAGCTTGTAATTATCTTCATTTTGGTTTAATACAAATTTTTATTAGTAAAAAACAGATGTAGACCCTTCTTGGGACCAAATCGAGCATACAGTTTGAAGAATGTCTTTAACACTTAGATCTGTAATCTTAGCTCCAAATGTCATCAATAAAGACAATGAAAGGCAATGGGTAATAAGTCAATAACATTGATGGAAGAAGACATAAAGATAGCTCATTAATGCATTCCACATAATGATAGACAATTGAGATAAGACACAAAGAGAACCCAATAATGCGTCCTACGTGCATCCTACATCATGATGGACAACTCTACTGCTAACTACTCAAGATTCTATATTTTCTACTGAACCCTTTGCGATGAGCAAATACAGAACGTTGAATTTTAAATATTCTATCCTTTTCCTGTATGGTTCTAAATTTCTATTTTTCTCGAAACATTACTGTTCTATACAAAAGCACTTAAAAGTAATATGCAGCATTTAGATCACTAAAATTTTAGAGGAAAGTGATAGAGCAGCATACTTCATCTTTTGCTGCCTCTTCTTCTGCAGTGCCGTCGTTGGCAGCATCTTGACCAAATCTTCCACTCAGCCATTCTTTGGCAGATGTGACGAGAGTGTACACCATAGCCATTCCAAGGTTCTCAGTTGCCTGTTGCAATATTGACAATAACAAAAAGTCAATAATGCCAATAATTCCTATTTCATACATTCATTTACATGACAGATTGCATTCTAGAG
The DNA here is from genome assembly GCA_030267885.1 of Mesembryanthemum crystallinum. Lineage (NCBI taxonomy): Eukaryota > Viridiplantae > Streptophyta > Magnoliopsida > Caryophyllales > Aizoaceae > Mesembryanthemum > Mesembryanthemum crystallinum. Next base: position 49,604 of record BSSO01000018.1, on the reverse strand, counting down.
CTTCGCAAGTTCTACTCTAGTCCATCCACTCTGATGATTCCTTCTGGATTCAAATATGAAACAATGGTATTAGTGCCCTTCATCAGAACCTGCACATACATCTGCCCTTTAATCATGAATTATCAGCTTGATATGACTTCACCACTAGTCATATTATCAGTACAGGGATTACAGATTGATTCAATTTCTAAATATCCTCTTTTACGGAATTCATCCTTTCTTCTTTACCTTTTTCTTTTTAAAATCTCTCATGGCTCTCCAAAATTTCACAGTGAACTTGCATCAGTATCAAGTACATTTTTGCTAAAAAGTGAAAACATCAAATGTAATGTATGAGGTATTTGTCCAGGAGCACACCTCTTCTTCAAGTTTTGCTTTCAAAGTTCTGAGATCCTCAGTTCCTATTCCTCGTATACTGAAAAAAATGCACAACCAAATTAGAACCATGCTTGCTATCAAAGGATACAACTGGTTACGCAGTCACAACAATCTACACTAACTGTAAGCACTTTCTTACATGACAATATTCATCACATGATCAAATGATGAGTCACAGTACTACACACTGTCTCCATTTCCAGCTGGAAGCAGTTAGAGTAACTGAAGGTTATGCTTTAAAACCTCCAGCATGTCATTTGCAATGGAATGATAGCCAATGGGGATTAGATCCTAATAGAAGCAAATGCAGAAATAGGCTGTAAATGGAAATCTATGCTTGTTTCTTAGAAGTTCTCAAACCAAAGCACTTCATTAATACTTTCAGCATCCAGGGGGTATCGTAACACATAACAATTATAATACCCAACAAGAGAAAGACAGCTGGTGCGCATGGAAAGCAGAATGCACAGCTAAAACATCATTAACCACCTTGTCAGCAATATAAAATAGAGATCATCTCAGGACTTTAAAATAAATCTGCTGTTCACAAGCTAATTATTTATGCCAAAACCCAACAGCTTTGGATATAGCACCATGGCTTTCCTTCAGGTGGGATTCAAACGAAACCCAGAATAAGTGATGATACTTGTTTAATCAGTAGAGCAATGTGAATCTGCTAGTACTTACAACAATAATCAGATGTTGTGAACATCTGATGCAATCATTAAATAACATTGTTAACAAACCTCAAATTCAACAAGCTCAGTAACAAATATATAGCTTCCAATTGTGGAAGTAGAAAGAAATTATCATGGCACGATGATGAGCACAGCACTGACCTTGTGACATTAAGAAGTGGAGGTTCATCTGGATATTTTTCTGTGTGTGAGAAAATCAATCCCAATTGAACTGCAATCAAGAGTTTTCAAACAGTTAAACACTCAACATTAAATTAAAAAAAAAAAAAAAAAAAAAAAAAAAAAGAGGAATCAAAAGTGACCAGGCAGAATCAGTCCATGACTGATAATGCCATAACGGGTCCAATACTTTTCAAGAGAATAGAGACATCAACATGCTTGAATTAGAGCATTAGACAAGATGAAAAACCTGGCAGTGAGAAAGAGTCTTCTATGTCATCATCCTGTAACAGACCAAAGTTAGATGCCATGAAAAGATTACAAATACTAAAGTGTGCCAGAGAAGTAGCATTCATAGAAGTAAAGTCTTCAAGTGAAATACTATACAACATATGCACGAATGATACATAATATTCCCGACAAACAAGTAGAATCTACTCAGGCCTAGTTTTAAACTTTTAAATTCCATTCCTCAAAGACAAGACCAATATATATATATATATATATGGTTCAAGAAATTGCATCATTAGATGCACAACATTGAGGTTGGGGTTCGAAACTCATTGCCCTCCATTTCTAAGTGGAGGGTGGTATTTGTAGTCTAAAGGCCTTTGGGCCATATAGCCCGGCTTCCTCGCCTGTTCAAAAAAATAAAATGAAATGAAATAAATTAGACACACAACATGGAGAAGTGATNTCTCTCTCTCTCTCTCTCTCTCTCTCTCTCTCTCTCTCTCTCTTATTTGTTTAACTCCAAGTTGGTCATGATATCCATGTCTCTTTTCAGGTTTATTGACAGCAAAACCAGTAACTCAACATGTCAAATATCATCAACCATGAATTGGCATTCAAAACTCAAGAAATCTGTAATTTCTTGCAATATTTACACCACTTTAGAACAAAGATAATATTAAAACAATGGGATTTCTTATCAAAAGGTTGGAGGCCAATCAATAGATAATATTGTCAAATGGTAAGCACATTTCTTGTTTAATTTTCCCTAAGCATCTATCTCAAAGCTGCTTCAATGAGGCAAAGTTAAAGAGCATGGGGCTTGAAACCTTACCTCAAAAGATGATGTTTGAGCACATAAAAAAAAACCTCTAAATCCTCACATCAACCCAAATGCAGGATAGATAATAGTGATTTACTTGTCTTCTCACAGAAGCTTTAAAGAAAAGCTCACTCCTTGCGAGTGTGCCTCCTTTCAACAAACAAGCCCTTCAACTTCTGAACAACTTTCTTTCACTCCAAAAACTTCCATAGTCCCTAATCCATTCTTAAACTTTGTTTCTAATGGAACATTAGACTAAATAATAGTACTAATGACGAACGCTACGAGACTACTGCACATTTAAATACAACTGATCAAGAATAGGCATTCCAAACTTCTCCAGAAGAACCGATATCAAAATTCACACTGACCCAGAGGAGACGAGAAATCTCTTTCCAAGGACTGTCAAAGTTGTGACTGCTAAGAGAACAATATTTCTGTCATTTGTTCAATTATACGCTCTGTCTTCTTCACAGTTGAAACTCTTTTCTCTAAATTGGAAATATTGTTCTAATGGTAAAGTTCTGAGTTGAACGAGCACAGTTCCATGTTGAGCTTTTGTTTCTCAAAATATGGGGAAAAAAAAGGAACTTTCAGTAAACCCACTGTTCCAATGAAGACAGGATGAATTCCCTTAACCACATTGAAGTTTTTGGCAATACTCATACAAATGAAAGGTAGAAATGGATTCACTAGTAAGGTTGAGATAGAATGTAAAAGCAACATACTCAAAATACCTGGGGAGATATAGTGATTTGATAGCAAGGCTTCGAAGTGCTAAGCCCACTCTCTCCAGAGTGAATTTCTGAGTCAAACATCAAAAAGAAAAATAACTACTTAAAATTTGATAGCTTAAGCAGAGGAATTACTAAAAGCAGACACTAAAAGGGGACTCTAGCAGGCAATAGCCTAGACCTTTAAACTCATCCATAAGGATGGCTTGTAGTGCTTCAATTTCCATCTCCTGCTCCTGCAAATAGTCTGTTACCAAATAGGAATTTACAAGTTAGAAAGGGGGAAATGCACATAGCATGATGCAAATAGAGTCTGATAGTAATGTTTGCTTGGGTATTGAATACTAAGTAGTTCAATCAAAAAAAAGTAATCTAATGTTTAAAAGTAACATTATAATCTCACAAGGTTTAGCTTTCATGTAGGTACACAACCAATTAATTCGGGTTGAATACAAACTCATATCTTCCGAACTAATAATTCTGAAGTAAACTTCCAACAATCAAATTCACAATGACATCTACTAATATGTACAATGGTAACAAAAGACTACAAGAATCAAACCAGCCATCTAGAGCTCGATCAGATAAAGAAGCAATTTCCCAGCTTCAACCTACCTCAATTGAGCATAGTCCAAGGAGTAACTAGAGATACAAATGCACTTGATCGACTGAACCATAACTAATCCAGTGAGAATTTTTCCTTAACCAATTTATACAGCCCATTAAAGATTAAAAAATTCCAATCAATTACATCTGAATGTTTTCATGTTGCAAGTAAACACAACCCAATTAAGTTGCCAGCAAAAACAACCCATTGCAGCATCTGGGTCTACTTCAAAATTGTTAAACTTAATCAATCAAATTCCCAGAAATCAACCCATCAAACACCCACATAATCAAGCATAAAATTAACAATATGGGCAAGTAGAAATTGCAGAAAATCAAAATCAAAATCAAGACCTTCATTAAACCCAATACAAAACCCCACAAAATCTTACCAGTCATAGCTGCTCGCTGTGTATCTCTCACCTACACGCTCTCAATTTCTTCTTCTTCCGGGGTTAACAAAGCCAAAACGCCAAAGTGTAAAAACCTAAAAGAGATTGGAAAACAAACGATGTGTTTTAGAGGAGCAAACTCGCTCATACATTAACTTACGGTATGAGTGATGTAGGATCAATCTCAACCGTTGATTGCAGAAACCTTCTGATCTTGGTAGCCTCACTGACGTGTCTATAGCCGTAGGATCAAGTGGGACCTATGTGGGTCCCAACATGCATGAGCAACATGTGTTAGATATAAATCCCTCTTAACCTGTCGCCCCTAATCACCCCCCAACTTTTTTTTCTTCTCTCCTCTCTTTTTTCTCTCTCATGATTTTCTGATTTTCTCTCTCCTCACTTGAGAAAAAGGGGAAAAAGAGAGGAAAAAGAAAAGAAGACACTCTTTCTTCTCTCTCTCTATCTCTTTCTCTCTCATCTCTGTTTTTTCTCTCTTGTGGCAACAAAGGGAGTTTTGTAAGACACCCAAAAGAAGGTACGTTTCGATCCAAAACAGAAGAGCCCAACTTTGTTGTTCAACACCTGTAGTTGTACACTTGAAGCCACTCCCTCTCTCTTTCACAAGAAGAAGAGGTGGAGATATGGGGTTTAGGACAAAAATCTTGACTGAAAAGTGATGAAAATCAAGCCAACATCACCAAATCCCTTGTGGGATATTTGAGTTTTTGGAAAAAAGAAACTATTTTGAAGAGATTTTTCACCGACCCATCTGGTTTTTTTTGGTAGTTCTTCCTCCTACCCAGATCCTATTTGCCCTCTTGTATAAACCCAGTCCACCCTCTGCCAATAGGGTTTTTCTTATTTTTCTGTTTTTATCTTGTTTTCTTTTTGTTTTTTTGTTCTCTATTTAGTTTTCTGTGAGTTTTTGAATGTCTGGGTTGTGTGGTACATTCTGGGATTTTTACTGATTATGTTTTGGTTTTGTTTGTTTTTATAGGTAAAATGAGCGGAATCTGCAATTTGTTTCAGAGGAATTTACTGGGTTTGGTGGCATGGGTTTTGCTGGGGCTTTGAATTAGTCCCACCACAGTCAAAATCTTTTTGCTTTTTGGGCAGTGTTTGTTTGTTTTTTTTTTTTTTTGGGTCCTTTTGAGGAGGGGTTTGAGTTGGGGTTTTGGAGAAGGGAAATGGTGGGTTGTGGTGTAAATGAGTCAGAGAGCAGAAGGGTAATAGATGCAAGAGTTGGAGGGTTAGTTTGGGTTCGGAGGCGAAACGGGTCGTGGTGGCCAGGTCAGATTGTGGGGGAGGATGAGCTATCTGAGAGTGGTGTGGTTTCTCCGGGATCTGGCACTCCTATCAAGCTACTGGGAAGAGATGACGCAAGTGTGTGAGTCCCCTCTTTAAGCATTGTTATTGTTCTAATGAATGTTTTTTTACCTGTTTCATTTGATTTCTTGGCTGAAACTCGTATGCTAGCATCCTTGTTATGTGTAATCGAATCTAGGTATATTCAATAATAGGCATGAACTGTGTCCATGGAGTTTCGATGATTAGTTTGTGTGGCTCTATCATTGGCTATAGGCTTTGATGCCATTGTTATTCAAGATGGTATTTTTTTGTGACTGGAATGGAATGTGTGTGTGTTTATATTCACTTGATGTTTGACTTGTCTGTAGAGTATATTACAACAAAATGCCCTAAGATATCTACCTAGGGTTTATGAATTTACTGTTGGGATTTTTGAGCAAAATTTTCATTGTGTGGCGGGTGGGAAGGTAAGGAGATCCCTAGGCTTGTTTAATGTTTTGATTGTGCTTGGTTCAAACAATTGATCATACAACAGGATAAACGATACCCAAATTTGCATTGGGGGCAAAAGATAGGGAAGATCCTTAGGCTCGCTTCATGCTGTGAGTGTGCTTGGGTTAAACAATACATTATATAACAAATTAACAATACTCAAAGTTATCCAACTAGTTGGCTAGCGTAAGCTCTTGTTAGCATTAGGTCTCATCATGGAGAACAAGACTAATATCTATCAAATCTGGAGGTGCTAGGCTAGCAATAGTTAGTGCTTTTGCTGAAGCTAAGCGGTAATCTGATTAAATGGTTTGTATGCGGATCAGAGGGTATTCTTTCTTATATGTACTTCCCGATTGTTTAATGTTCTTTCACCTTGTTACAATAGGGAGATTTGTTAATGTATGAAGGGGTCAACAAAGTTTGTTGGGTTTCTTCCAAATCTATTCCTTGATGGCTTATCCATGACGTGGTATTTCCACTTCATGAGTAATATTTATGGATGTTGTCCAGTCTATTTCCTCTCCTTGACTCTTTTAAACAAGGTCATGTCACACACAAGAGTTTGCGCATTATCAAACGCAGGGTCTTTTCCTGTATATCTTTTTTCCCAGCATCGTATCACTACTCCTCAAAACTCATATTTTTCTCTTAGCTTTGTCATTTGGGGTGCCAAAAAGTTTTATTGAAGGTGCAAGCCTTCTTTTGGGCTCTAACACTTTAACAGTGTTAGCACTAAAGTTGCAGCGAAGGAGGCCGCTGCCTCACAAAATGGTCTTGTATATGTTCGTGTCATGTGTTATAGGAGGTGGGGGTACTAATGAGCAATTGTTTCTACATTGCTCTTTAACTTGGAATGCCTGGTCAATGATTATTTTCTATATTTAGTGGGTTTGTCCTTTTGAATTTGTTGATGATGTTCCTGGTTGGATACAAAGGCTTCAGGGCCGAAAGAGAGGAAGATTCTTTGGAGATGTGCTATATTTGCCCTGGTTTAGTGCAATAATTGGGTTTTCCGAAATGAATTTCTAAAGATTTAGTTTGGGATAAATGGTCTATTTTGCTTTGTTGTGGGTTTTTGCACATAGAATTATTTTAGGAACTCCTTTTTTAGTAGAGGGGTTGTATTTTGAATGCTTTATTATTTTGAATGCTTTTTTAGGAGAACTCCTGGCCTTCTTCCTGTGATCATTTTCCTTCTTTATAAATACAAACACATTGGTTAACAATTTAACAAACTCCCTACTCTCTCCATGGTGTAGGAGCTATATGCAGGACTTGTTGCAAGAACTGAGTTGTGATCATTTTTGCGAGAAAGAATTGAATTTGAGCATTAGTTCTTGGGAACTATGTAATAGCCTCTTTTATAAGTTTGCTAAGAAAACCTTATAAGTAGGCAAGCTAGCTATTGGAAATTTTCATAAGGGATAGATAATGCTGCATCCCTTTTAAAAGTCTCCATTTACAGGATGCTATTGTTGAAGATTGGTAATCATAGTTAAATTTGTAGCATGAAGGTTATGAAAAAGTGAAATGAAGATATGTACAGGCTTTAGTAGTCTCATAGGTCAATCATAGGTAAGTCATTAGTGTTGAGGGTTATGGGATAGTGAAAATTAAGTTGCTCACTGGCTAAGTGACAACAAATGTTCTGATATAGAAACTATGATCACTCAGTTGCTGTAAATAGTAGGCTATAGTATTCTCATGAAAGAAAGCAATGAAGATTAAAGAGTAGATACCCTTTAAGTTACCCAGAAGGCAAAGATCTGGCAGCTGTGGAATAGCAAAAGGAAAGAAGTAGAGTCTCCTTCGTAGAGTATGATTGTGAAATACTTGGGTGAACCATGGACATTTTTTTGGATAAAAAATTGGGAGACATTGGAAATAAATATAATCAAAATGGAATCATCGAGGTGCAAAGTAGTAATAGTTGTTGACTATTTGGTGAATATTAGGCTCTGTTTGGGGTGGTTGCCAGTTGCCAGTTGCCAGTTTTTGGTTTTGAAAAATTTTCAATTTTTGTAGAAATTTAATTTAAAGCTGAATTTTTGTGTGCTTACAATTCTGTGCTTAATTTTTAAAACTGATAACAGAAAACTGAAAACCAAAAAAAGTGGTTTTCAAAAACTGGTTTTGAGTTTTCAAAAAAAAACTGAAAACTGACAACTGGCAACCACCCCAAACAGGGCCTTAACTTCTCATTTGCAAGATGGCTTGAGGTCCTGTCAATAGGAATTTGTTCCTTTTAGTGGGTTTCATTTAGCTTCATATGTGAACTATGATTTAGGGTTGACAATATTATGAATGGAAGGATGATCTCCTAGGTTGTGGTGCAGAGAAGTTGAAGAAATGACAGTGGATACAATATAGTTCTTGCAAGAATTGGCCTATGCTTGCATTTTTGGAATTTGGATATGAGTGCTATCCAGCTTTTTTTAGCCTTTTGAATTCCATTGCCTGATATCTGTAGCTGTAACGTTCTTCGGGGAGGTTCTGTTGCCCTTTACGTGCAGTGGCTTCTTTGGGTTGCCGTAGTTGTCAGAGTCGAACCTTGCTCTTTTTGCACAGATGAAGTGCTCTTTTTGCAGTAGTTGATTGTATGTATTTTTGACCTAGAGAAGCAGTTCAAACACCATTCTGCGGAGGATCTTATCAATATTATTTGGATATTTCTTTTGAGTTGTGAGCATAATTTTTTACTTGAATGTGTGAGATGTCTTGTGTCATTTAAACTAGGTTGCTCTTTGAATCTTTGAGTGTTTCATGTAAGTCTTTTCACACGTTTGTTTTGGGTTTTGGATACACCAGGGATTGGTTTGATCTTGAGAAAACTAAAGCGGTGAAAGCTTTTCGTTGTGGAGACTATGATACCTGCATTGAGAAAGCAAAGGCCGCCGCAGCTAAATCTTCAAAGAGATCTTCAAAGTATCCTCGGAGAGAGAATGCTATTATTATTGCTCTTGAGATTGAAGGATCCAACCTTTTCAAGAATGGTTCAGACCTTCACTCTTGTGGCAATAATCCAGAAGCTGAACCACTTCTCAATGGTGCAAAAGCGTCTACATCCATGTCTCATCCTTCCAAAGATGCTAACCTTTCAGAGGAAACTGGTGCTAAGGAAACAAGCACTTCTGAAGAGAAATCAAATTCTACCCAAGAATTGTCTCACTCAGGTATATCATATGAAGAGACAAATGGGTCCACTGACCTTAAGGGGCAGCCACTTAAAGTAAGGAGGAGGAAGACCCCAAATGACTCAGAAGATGATGGTTGTGAAGGAATCAAGCGTATGAAAGGACTAGATGACCTGGGCGTAGGTGCTGAGAGGAAGGTTAAAGTTTTAGCGTTGGCCAACCCAGATCCTCAAACCAGTACATCTCTCAATAATGGATGTGCCACTAATGGTACGTCATCGGGAAGTCTGGCAAATGGAGGCTCTATACCGACGTTGAAGAGAAAGAGATCTCAAGTGGTACATATTCATGAGCTTTTGAAAAGGAAGTACCGACGACGTCCATTGACGAAGGTTTTGGAGAATACAACTATGGTTCCTGTTCGAATAATTTGTGACGAATTTACAACTCCTTTTGAGAGATCTGATGCAATATCTCCTGGTTACGAATGTGAAAATGGTACCAGGGTGAAGGATGCTGAGCTGCTCAATGGGCAGCTTCCTGAGGATGACTCTTCAGACATTTTATTCGATGTCCCATTTGTTGATGAGGATCTCCACCCATCTGGTATGTTTGATGTTTGCTTATACATATTATATCATTATGCTTTTGGAACAGCATGCTTTTCTGTCTCTTTGATTGGCGAAATATATGAACTTACTTGTGTATAGGAAGTTGAATTGACCCTCATTTTAAAGTTTTTTTTAATGGAACAAATAGCTGTATATTGGTATCATGTCGGTGGAGTGTTATTATGCTGGATGCTTTCTTTCCTTAAATTCATTACAAATACGAAGTACTGGTATTTTTTTGTCTCCTTTCACTGAATTCTGTGTGTTCATCTAGGAATGATCTCGATGTGCTTTTTCTTCCTCAGGTCTCTCTCCAGTCTGGCAACCCTCTTCCCCCTTGAAGCCTCATGCTGGTACTTCCAGAGCCAGTTCTAGTCGGAACTTCCAGGTTCAAACTTCATCTCTTGGGCACGTGGCACTCAATGGATCTGTTCCCAACAATTCTGCAGCTGCCCATGTCAACCAAAAGGAGGAGAAAAGTGCTTCCAAGTGGCAATCAAAAGGAAAAAGGAAAGCTAGACATATATTAAGCAAAACTGAAGAACAACCAAACTCTCTAAAGAAAGCAGATGTTGATCACGACAGGCCAGATTCTTATGCGATAGGTCTCGAGAATCATCCTAGTCGGTTCTCTCCCGGTTCAAATGGACTACTCATAAACGGGTTCACAGATCGGAGAAAACCTATTTCCCTGACGTCTTCCCCGAGATCATTCTCATATCATCATCAGCCACGTTTTTTAATTCACGCTGGCTTCGAGATCCCAGATGTACCACCCCGGAGTATATTTACAGATTCATCATTATACGAGGTTGAAATCACGGTGGAAGCTACTAGGCCTCAGGCTCAGCATGTTCCTTATATCTCTCTCATGAGCAAGTTGAATGGAAAACCTATCACGGGTCACCCAGTTTCAGTTGAGGTTTTAGAAGACGGGTATTGTGATCTCCAGGTCTTCGAGTACCCAGCAAGTGGGAGTTGCGAATTGGATGACGAAGATACTGAAATGCGTTACTTGGTTTCGGTAAAGAAGCCAAAAGCACGTCGACCCAAGCGCATCAAACTCCGATCCAATCGCTCTCGCAAAAAGTCGTCCAAGTCAAAGAAGAGGCACGGATCCTCGTCAAAGAAGACAAGGAAATTGTCGTCGCTGACAGGTCCTGACAAGCTAAACCTGGAAAAGAGAAAATCAATAGTTCAGAACCCCAAGGGTCCAACCCTCGCCTGTGTTCCCCTAAAGGTAGTTTTCAGTAGGATAAATGAGGCACTGAACGGCTCGACAAGATCAGCTCATCGTGCTGCGGCAACAAATAACACATGAAAGTCACCCCCCATGGTATGATTTGTGGTGAGCTGGGGCCAAAAGGGATTTTTTTTCGTCAGGTTTTTATTTATTTTAGAGATTTTCAGATAATCTAATTTTTCAGCCGTTTAACTTGTGACCAAATATGCTCGATTTTCGACGACGTTGTACATTCGCTCGCTCTAATCAGTAGGATCTTCACATTTTGTCAATGACATTAGAATTGTAGGAAGTTGCAGCACAGTCAAGGCTGGATTGGTCTGGCTTTGTACATAATGTAGAAGTTTGTTGAGGTTTAAAGATTACCAATTTTATGATACCATCCCTCTTGTTCTTTTAATCAAGGTTTTTTATACTTACTTAAATTACTGCTTCAACTTCTGCGTTTACTGTTTGGTTATGTTCTCTGATGTCAAAATGGCTGTTGATGAGGTGGGTTTTTTTACTGTTCTCAGTTTGATTATTTTGACTTTCTATTTCAGTTAGGATTTTACTCCTTGTGCAAATGTGTTGTGTTATTTGTGGTTTTACTCCTCCCTATATAGTTTGGGCCAATGAGCTGATTTCTTGCTCATTTGAAAAAAAGAAAAGAAAAAAAAAAAAAAAGGAAGAAAAAAGGACTTCTTGAAATTCATTCCATGTATCTTTGTATTGGTTGATCAAATAAATGAAGGAAAGAGGGAGTGAGAATGTTTTAAATGGAGTGGAAAATTCAGACTTTTGCTTCATAATTAGACCTGGCAAATCGATATCGATTGGTTTTAAGTGAGTCATTCAATTCAGATATGTTGATGAATAGTTCTCCACAATATTTAGAGGTTTCTTCGTTTCAGTGGGATGCGATATTGCACATGGACTCTTTCATATTTCCTTAAAATAGATAGAGTTTGATCTTCCTATCTCTACCCGAATTCGTTCCTTGTATCTTAGAGCCTAAATAATTATGTCACCGGAGATTTATTATACTTCCTTCGTCCCACCATTACATGACCATTGCACTATTTATGGCAAAAATAAGGATTGGGAAAAAAAGTTTGAGAATGACAACTATAGCCTTAACTTGGAGAAAGTAACGAGTGGTTTGGGATTTCTCTAATATTTAGGTAAAGATAGTGGGTGAGAGAGAGAGTGAGTATTTTATTGATTATTAGAGAGATAGTGGGTGGGGTTATTTTTTACTTTTGTGAAGATGAATAGTACAATGGCCACGTTATAGTGGGATAAATATATGCAAACAATGTCCACGTAATGGTGGGACAGAGGGAGTATGCCATATTGTCCACTTGTGGTCATTAAAAGTATCCGTTTGGTTATTTGGGGTTATGAGTTATGAGCCCACTACCAAGTGATGAATACTTTGCCTATCCTCTGTTCCTCACATGTCAAACTCAATAAATAAATATACCTATGCATTACTTTTTGTTTCTCATTGTGATCTTTGTGTTTTACTATTTGCTATAGTGTTGTCAAACAATTAGGGTTCCCCAATGATCTTACAAGTGAGATACCAACTAAGAATTTGATCTATTAATAAGATTTATACTACTTGATAATAAATTAGCACCGGAAATAAGAAAATCCCCAATTTAATCGCATTATTATGTGAAACCCAACTTATACAAGTGAAAAGAAAATCTTATATTTTTGGCCTTGGTAATACCAGAAACGGGCAATACTAGCTCATAAAGAAAGAAAAAGAGAAATGATTGAACAATCTAGACTTTTGCAAAACACACGACATGTTTTGTACCTTTTGAAACTCGCATGTGGTATCAACTATGTTTTCAGATAAAAACACGTTGATCATACAATTATTTGACAACACCAACCATTATATAATATAACGAGGTAACAAGAGATACAACTTCAATAAAAGAGTAACTAAAACTGCATTAGGCCTTTTAGCCAAAGTCATGCTTTTCATATGGGTAAAAAGGTTGTTTAAATTATAAGTAAACTGGGTTAATTCTCCATTTGATAAATGATAGTCCCTCTGTCCCATAATGATATTTAATCTGATTTCTATCACAAAGTTTGTATTAATTGGTGAAAAGGACAAAACTTTACCACCAATGGCCGCCATCACCACCATCACCAACACGACCGCCTTGCAACCATTGGACTGGTTGGTCCCAGATATTTTTGAATCCATCCTCAATTTGCAAACAACGAGACCAAATGAATGACAACGAAGACCAAAATCGATAATAATCTCCGGGGGGCAGCGACTGTGGAAGTGGCTGGTAATCATGGCAGTGCCCCGAGCTGTAGGGGTCCGCATGGAAGCAGGGTTGACAGTGGGTTGAGGAATTTAGTGGCGGGTGTTGACTGGAGGAGAGAGAGTGAGAGGGGGAAGGTGCCGCCTAGCCTTGGGGTTGCCGATGACTGATGATCTTAGTTGGGGCTCGAGAAATTGGGGACGGCAAAGTTGGGGTACGGATGGGGGTTGGGTGTGGTTAGTAGTGGGAGGGGGAGGAGAGAGACTAGGGTGGGTTTGAATGAACTTTGGGTGAGGATATTTGAGTAATTTTATTGGAAACATATACTAAAAATAGATGGTGTAACTTTCAATTGATAACGACCATAAACGACAAGCGTTACTTTGATTTGGAACGGATGGAGTACATGGTAAAAATAGTATTTCAAAATATCATATTTTTTTTCTATGATTTTTTATTTATTTATATAATAACCACTAACTTGTAATTGTCAAAATGTTGTTCTGGTGACCCTCAAAAATCAAATATAAAGATCATTATGGGAAGTAGACAGTATTTTTTTTTTCTTTTTTTTTTTTTCCAAAGAAAGGTAGTATATTTTTGGATACGTGGTAAGTGGTAAAAATTTTCAATGTATAAAGGCATACTCTTATAATTGAATTTTTTGAAAAGAAAATAATTTTTGCACCATACAAAAAGAAAAAAAAAAAAAAAGTACTACTAGAATCTTTCTTGCATAAGCCAGGCATGAGTCCCAGCCCATGTACTACCTTTAGTCACACAAGCCCAACACAGCCCATTTAGAAACAAAAGCTAGGGTTTTGTCCAAAGCGACGATATAAAACCCTAATTCATCGTCCTCCCTCATTTCTCTCTCCTGTGATCTCCCTCAGACGCCCAAAATCTCAGAGAACCCAGAAACCCCTCTTCGGACCTCAAGGTCATTCTCTCTCCTCTCTCTCTCATCCTCTGTATCTCCGATTGGTTGCTTTTATTATTGCATTTCAATTTCGATTGATCGTTGTTAATGGTGTTTGTGGACAAATTTGCAGGTGAGAAGATGGCCACAGTACCAGGAGCTTTGATATGGGAGATTGTGAAGAAGAACAACTGTTTCCTCGTTAAGGAGTTCGGAAATGGGAGTGCCAAGGTTCAGTTCAGTAAGGAGAGCAACAACCTCTACAACGCCCACACTTACAAGTACTCTGGTATTGATCGTATCTCTTCACTTTTGTTTTTCTGTTCTTGGGATTTTTTGTGTTCATTTAGTTTGTATCTGGGTTTGGTTTAATTTTAGAAATTAATATTGTTTCAGTTAGTATTGGTGGTGAGTGAATTGTAGGGTTTGTTTTAGATGAGTGGATCTATTTGTTTATTGTATATTTGACCTATGATTGTGGCTTAAGATAATAAAAAAATTTATTGAAAAAGGGATTTGAATATGCATGGGAATTGATTCTGCTTAGAATTTCTAGGAATTTACATTGTTTTGTGTTGGAAATGGAAATGTTATTTTTTGACTCAATGAGGAAATGGCCAGGAATTTTGTGGTTTTTTTGGCTAGTTTTGTTATAGTCTTCGTTTCAAATTAGCTGAAACGTTTCTGTGTTATTAGGGTCACTTTTAACAATTAAAAACTGCTCAATGTGGCTCTTGATTGGCTTGTATTATTGAGTAAGTGATGTTTAAAGCTTGGCATAGATAGAAAAAAGTTGGGTGATCCTTTTTTATGCTGACTGATGAATGTCTAGTTTGGAGGAAAATTCTTCCGAATTTTATTCTTTTTTTGATAGCTATGCACTGGAGGTCAGAGATTCATACTCTAATGTGAGTATTCATTGTAAGAGTTTGCTCATTGATGTATTGTTGTAGGGTTGGCAAACACCAAGACCGTTGCCGTCCAAGCAGGAGGCAAGGACTCAATTGTGCTGTCTACAACCAAGACTAGGAAGCAGAACAAGCCCGCCAGTCTTGCTCACAAATCAGTGATGAAGAAAGACTTCCGCAGGATGACCAAGGCTGTTGAGAACCAGGTAAATTTGCGTCTTTATAGCTTGGTTCCATTAGTCATTGTTTTGTCTGTGTTGTTTGGTCCTGTACTCCTGTGATGTCGAATCCTGTTTTCTCTAGTTTTCTGTGTGGTGAAATGTTTGGGAATGACTTCTGCTAGAAGATGAATAGGGCAGTCTAGTAGTCTGTTTAAATTGGTGCTAATTTTGTGGCTCTAGACTCCTTAGTGTTGTGTTTGATGTAGGAGACAAAGGTGTAGGTTTCACATAATCTTGGAATATTGTGTATGGGATGTTGAACTGAAACTGATTGTGCTCTGTAAAGGTGGTTGGTCATCACTATTCATACCTGCATATGCGAACACACTGGCTACCATGCAGCTTAGTTTGAAATTAAGCTACCCCGTATCTTCTAGTGTTATTATTCTTTGACTAGGATGATAAATATGAAGGGAAGAATGGGTACACTGGTAGGCAAGACATACGTGGTTGAAGAATGGGAATTGTCCAGAAAACAATAAGAACACGATGAGGTTTGCTTATTCTGTGGCTTATAGTGTTCGCCAATTCTGAGATTTATTTGGCAATTCGTTTTAACTGTCAATTTGGTAATACGAGTTCTACCAAGTTTTATGGACAAATTTTTATTTTTTTATTTTTTTATTTTCTAGGTTTGTAGGTATTCATCAGTTCTGTTTTTTTTTTTTTTGGCTTCTGTTTGTAACTGTCATCTTGATAATGAGTTCTGCCAAGTTTAATTACAACATAAATAAACGAAATTGAGTAGGGTGAAATGACTTCTGATAGAACTTATGCAAAAAATTTTCTTCAATGGACATGTAAAGACAAATGCAGATCTCATTTTATTGCATTTGTGTCTGTAGGTTGGTGATAACTACTACAGGCCAGACTTGAAGAAAGCAGCTCTTGCTAGGTTGTCCGCCGTGAACAGGAGCCTTCAAGTTGCCAAATCTGGTGTCAAGAAGAGGAACAGGCAGCCAGCCAAGCTCCGCGGCAGGAAGTGAAGAAGTAGTAGTTGAAATTTTGTTATACCACCAGTAGAATGTTATGGATTCCACCTTTGTTCGGAAATTATATATTTTCTGCTTATTGTAGTTTTGTTTGTGGTTTTTGGACAAGTATTATTTCAGCTTGTGAGAAGTGGTCTTGGAACGGATTTAGTTGGTTACAACCTATCTCATTTTTCTGTGTTCTTTAAAGTTCCAACTCGAAAATTGTCACTTTTGGGAATCAGAGTACAATGATACAATCTGATGCCAATTCTTACCAAAATACCAATTTCATGTGTTCAGAGTTTGATGCTTTCAAAAATACTCTTAAGTAGCTTACCTCGTCTTTTGCAAAATCTTGTGTGTACTTGGTGTATTGTATACGCACTATTGTCTAAAAAAGTCTCCCTCAATTTTAAGAAGTCACCCCTATTTTCTGGTGTAAAGTCACTCTTGTAGAAGTGACCCATTTCTTAAGAGAATTACAACCTATTTTCTCAAGAAAAATCACTTTGGCATATACCATGTACCGAGTGTATGCAAGACTTGCTCATTGATCATATTTCATTGGAAACTGGATAATATTAGATTTCATTCACCATGTGCCTGAGTGTATGCAAGACTTGCTCCTTGATATTGGTTGTTGGTCGTATTTCGTTGAAAACTGATTCTTTGTACTTCTAACTACCATTTTCATGGATCTACAGTTCTACACCTTCTAAGGTAAGGAGGACTCAAGACCCGGGATCAAATGCACATTTACAAATCACAGTTAGAGAATTTTGACATTTCTGCTACATCAATCACAGATTCACATACGCAAAGCTTATATTTTGACCTTCCTTTACACAGAATCAGAATCTTATTTTTGTTTTGTTCAGCTATTTACAAATATCCTTCCCCAAAGGTGTGGCACATTGTAAGCTTTTTTGTGAGCTGATCTCTAGGAGCAATTACGAGCAGCAGCTCGATTTCTGAGCAACTGGTTGCCCGCTTATTCGCACTGTAGCAGGCTTGTTGACTCCCATTCCTGGTTGGCTAGCCATTCTTCATTCATTGATAAAACCAACAGGATTATCAGCCTATAATATCAGTTTTATTCTTTTTACACAGTTGATGTAAAGGTTGTATGTGAAGCATACCTGGTTTTTATTTCTGCTGCCATGGTCATAAATGCCTGCTCCACATTTGTGGCGTCTTTGGCACTGGTTTCCAAGAAGGGAATCCCAATCTCATCAGCAAATTCCTTGAAATTTTCGCAACCAAAAAAAAAAAAAAAGAAAAGTCAGGCATTTATGCTTAAAAGCTTTGGGCAATTTAAGTACTCATTTTGACTGGTGCAAACTACAAAATATGTAAGACTTCTACCTTAGCAGTTTCATATGGAACAGCCCTATTGGCTGTCAAGTCACTTTTGTTTCCAACCAAAAGCTTGTTGACGTTGTCACTAGCATAACGATCAATTTCACTCAGCCATTGTTTCACATTGTTGAAGCTTTCTTGGTCTGTGATGTCATAGACGACCTATTAAGCAACAAAAGATACATGCAGGGTAAAACACGGGTGAAATCCATAGAAAGAAAGCTTCAATAGACAGATATCTTAAAAGCTTACAATGATTCCATGTGCACCACGGTAGTAGCTGCTTGTAATTGTACGAAAACGTTCTTGACCTGCAGTGTCCCACTAAAACAAAAGTGAACAATGAAAATTGACTCACTATATGCCATAAACAAGTGTCAAAACTGATAAATGCTCACAATTTGTAACTTTATGGTCTTCCCATCCTGCTCCACAGTGCGGATTTTCTAACAAAACAAGGATAACACAAGTTTAACATTGATTTACTGAGTCCTAGCATAATTTGCAGAAGGATATCATCATTACTCACAAAATCAACTCCGATGGTGCTTATGTAGCTGTCCAGGTAAGAATCATCCTACATTGTCACACAATAAGTATAGTAAAGATTCACTCACAAATCGTAATAGTTACTTTACTCGAGAATTGACTAATAATCCATATGGGGATCCACTTCCTAAGAAAACTCAATATCAAGCAGACATAATAATGGGTGGAAAGAATCGTAGAAGACATCAGAGAACTAAATTTACATGACTCCAAACTATTAGGGCAGAGAGAGGGATATCAGACACAGTGTAAAGTATACTACCAAGATAGTTATCATCATCATCATCAAGATTAAATTGAAAGAATTGTCAGCAGAATAATGCAGATATGATGCCATCGTCTGATATGCATCTCAGAGGGAAGAGGTAAGCATTGTACATGATGCATAGAAGAGGCAGAATTTTCAGAAAGCATTAACAGCATAGGAGAAAACTTGGCTAAATTATCTTAAAAGACCATGGTATCTTGGACTACATAACCACTCCATAGTCTTAAGCAAGTACGTCATTTAGGTTCTGTTAGGTACTAACCTTAGTCTTTCATCTACAAACACACACTGCAAAAAGTAATAAAGAAAGTTTAAAAAAAAAAAAAAAAAAACCAAACACAAGATTCTAGTCTGCAGTTCTGCTTCCATCAAGATCCCAACATCATAGAAAAAAGAATAGTTGGGGAGTTGATGAGAAACTTTGAATGCAACTTAATTTACCCAATGATCAAAGGCATTCAAAGTTTTGTACACATTAGCTTCATGAAGAGAAGATTTATGTGAATTAACAGGCTTTCAGCAACAAGCATAAGAATCAACTTGCTATAAAGAAAATAGAAAAGGGACTGGGTCAGGAACAGCCCCGCCCCCACCGCCAAAAAAAAAAAAAAAAAAACCTGCAGCCATAGAGTCATGGCCTTTTAGCCATTATTTTCAGAACAACATGAGAATTTGTGGGTTTGCAACATTGTATAGTATTGTGTGACTTAAGATCAGTTCGGGACAGGAAGACAAATGTGTCTGCCTCCAGATCTTAGTTTAACAAGTATTCAGAAAAATGCATCATCCATAAATTTTAATCATTCAAAAGTCACATGTGCAACAGTTAGTTCCTCTTCCCAAAACAAAGTCAAATTACAGAATTGAACGTTATCTCAAATAGATGAATCACATACCGCAAATCTGACTAGAAGGCATGATTTGCCCACACCTGAGTCACCAATAAGCAACAGCTTAAACAGATAGTCACTGCAAAGATGAAAAGATAATTCAAATTCCAAATTACGGCTCCCTAATGGTAAATATTATTCAGCTTTCAAATTAATGAACACTCTAATGAAGCTCGCGTACCTGACTCTCCTCAAGATACTAATGATTGAAAAAGAAGACATGTATATACTTCAGTATATTCAGGTATTCAGGCATGAATTGTCACATCTGATCTATTATAAATGAGCATCTCATATTTCCTAGAACTAAATGCATAAATTACCAGGTCACCAAAGATCTGCGTGACGATACAGCCATCTGAATAGTTCAATTGGTATGCATAATATGGAATCTCCCTCCACTCCCACAGCCCTACCCCTCAACATTAACAGAGAAGGGAACTCACAAGGGAAGGTGCATTATAGACGCCAATAAATAGGTAATCATGAGTTTCCCATGATTAGCAAACATGTGCATGCTAGAAAAAAAAATCTATCTGCTCAGCTGAGGCAAGGTGAAGTAGTGACAAAGAACAAAAGGATACAGAGAAAAGATAGGTTTCTAAGCTACTATCCACATATTCAGTGAAGCGAAAAAGATTTAAGGAATGACTGGGATATAGACCACCCAGTGATGCATCACGTTCATCAAGCTATCAAAACAAGGGAACAATTGAACAAACTTTAGCCGCTCATATCAAATAATCACTCCACAGTCCTAGAAAAGCATACCTAGTTGCTGGTTCCGTAGTCAACTCACCGTGAACTGCCAGTTTCTAATTGTAATCCTCACTTGCTGCTACGAAAACATTGTCACTCCATTCCAAATTGACAAGCATGTCACTTCTATTTTGAGCTGTCCTGAAATAACTGCCCATATCTCTTTTTGTTTGTAAACTTAAGTGTTTCATTTTCAATTTCCTTCCCTCCTTGAACTCTATATCTAAATTTCTCCATTAACAAACCTCCATGTCCCTCCACTAGAGAAACCCAGACCTAACAAATTGCAGTTCTAATACCAGTTATTCATCTTAATCAATATACCACCGAAACAGCGAAACTCATACCGAGTATGACAGCTGATCATGACAATATGTCACCCCCACCCTTCTTTTCTGACCTTTTTTATGTTTTCTTTTTTGATTTTTGAAGTCCAGGTGCCAATCAAAAAAATTAAGTCAAGCCCAGGTGCCATTTTCAGTACATTTAACTTAGCTAAATTTCTTCCAACCATTGGATTTTGATATTATCAGAAAGGAATATGCTTTCTTAAATTTTCACCCAAATAATTGAAGTAAAGTAAAGAAGAATTGTTCAATTCCACCAGTCAGGATCAAAACTCCCTAAATTAATCATTAAAGAAAATTGAGATTTAATACTATTTGAGGTTACTTACAAAGAGAATCAAAATTTGATCAGACAAGACAAACACATCAAAACCTAACAAATTTACATTCAATCAATCAACTAATTCAACAAATAGAATAATCAGTTTATAATTCAAGAAACGAAATATGAGAGAAGGCTTACTATTCGGGATTCATAGCAGAAATACGAAATTAGGTTGGAAATTTAGACAGTTGAGCTTTGAGGAAGGGAAAGAGAGAGAAATTGAGAATACCAGTTTTTATCTTTCTTTCGTCAGTTGACAGGTACTATAGTCACGTATACATACTTTATATACAAGGTTTTTTGGTTTTGGCCTTTTGGGTTCAAATTCAAGCCCACACATTTGGCCCGTTAGCACTTTTTTTTTTTTTTTTTTTGGTTATACGGGTTATAGGGCTGGCAAGTCGAGCCAAACCAAGTATCGGTATACTCATACTCGGCTTGTTTAATAAATGTGTATCATATGGTGCTCATTCTCGGCGTGTTTATTATCATGCGAGTTTTGACGGAGTATGTTCACGAGTGCGCTGGCTCATTTATAGTTTTATACTAGTAACTAAAACATAAAATAGTATAACAAGCCGAATAGGGAGTGGTCGAAAATAAACGAGTACTAGATTGATGCTCGTGCTCGCCTTGTTTATTATCGAGCGAGTTCTGATCAAGTATATCGCGAGGCGCTCATGAGTGCACCGGCTTGTCATATGCTCATTTACAACTCTAGGATAAGAGTCGGATAAGAATGACAACTAAATGAAACTGAACTGAAAGTAGGATGGTAAATTGGCAATGACCAAATGAAGAAGAATGAACAAACCTCATTACCGTTGTAGAGCTCCAGCTTCTCGGTGAGTGACTATCTTTTTCCCTACTATTAATTTTTCCCTCTTGCCTTTTGGTTTCTCAGTTAATTTTTCATATGTACTATTTTCTGTGTTCCCATCGAAATTCTTAATCTTTGATCCCCATTTATGCGATACCCATTTGCCCATATGCATTTCTTATTCTGTTGCCCTAATTTGTCTTGAGACTCATTTTTCCATGACATTTTCTAATCAGTTTTCATAATATGTCTTAGAATAAAGGTGGTGATTGAAATGGTAATTTTGGTGCTCATTTCTTGTGTTTTACCTGGATTTTTGAAGACACTCTTTTAAAGTCTTAATGCCTTATGTGCTTGCTTTACAATTACAGTAGATATCCTTACAAAACTCACTTGCTCAAGTATGGCTTATTTTTCTCTCTTTTTCAAAAAATGCAAAATTTTGTTGGTTTTTCTAGGAAAAGGAACTGATGGGTGGGTTTTATTTATTTAGTATTTTTGAGAACTATTGAAGAATTCTAGCATCACTTCCTATGAGGCAAGGGAAGAGTTTAGCACAGGAGAGATTGTTTCATGGTGTGGGATCTGTAACTGAGTGAATATGCTTGTTTATTGAGGTTTTTTGGAACTGGATTTGTGCTAGCTATCTGTTGTTTCTGAGAATAATGTGTGTTTGCCATGAAGCTGATGGGCAATCAATCATAGGCGTTGTTATTTGAGAGTTCTCGTAAGTGCTTGAGATGAAGTCTAGCACCCCGTAATCGAAATTTTTCCAAGTTTTTGCCATGAGGCTTGTCAGTGTATTTAGGTTTGGTATCAAGTCCCTCCTTGCTTGGTTGATGACCATTCCTCAAAATGAGTGGGTTTGGTTCAATGATGACTTTTCCTCTTTGTCCACGATGGCTTACATGTTCATGAGTATTTAAAAGCATTTCCTAGTTGTGTTTGTGCTAGTTTCGGATGAGAGTGCATTGCAAAGAGCTGACTGTGTACGAAGATCAAATTTAAACCTTTTAGGAGATATATTATTCTGAATCTGAATAGATCAAGCCATGATTAGGTTATTGCTGTTTGTGTAGACATCTATTTGATTAAAAATTGATCAGTATTTTTAATTCAGTGTCTTCTTTAGTCAGTTTATGACTCAATTTCGAACATAAAGAATTTTTGCAAGCTCGATCACAATATATAAGTACACCTATGCCAGCATCTTATCTAATGAGTTCTTGGTGGTTGTCTCTAAATCTTACATTGTTTCATAAGATGCCATGTATTATTATAATGATAATCTTTCAGATTCTTGGATTTACTATTTCCCATATTGTCAGAGTAGCTGGTACTGTTGTTGCTTATGCATAACCTGAGTCGATTCTCCTGCCTACATATATGAATTTTCATCTTTAGAGGTAAAATAGAGAAGATTTATCAAATTGGAGAATGAAACTCAAAAATCTATGTAGAAACTAAAGGATGTTCAATTGATGTCTTCAGTCAAGTATAAATTCATTGATGAGAAATATTCAAGGTCGCAGCTGGATTTTTCAGCCACTTTTAATGAACACTCATAGTAGTAGCTTCTAGACGTAATTTTTTTGATTAGATTAGTGCTTTAAGAATTAAAGATGACAAGTTTTGTGAAGTTGATGAAGTGAAGGCACTTATACTCGATGTTCCTGAAAGCTCCACTATTTTTCCATCAACTTGTACTTATTTTATAAAGTGTTTGACGTCATGGTATCATTGTTGGCTATTAGAAGAGGATCAGTATTGTCTGCATGGAGATGCCTTATGTTCTGAATCTGTGCTTAAACCTAGCAGTGAGGGAGAATTTGTTTAAAGTCTTCGATCAAAATGGGATGTAGGATGATGAGTTGAATGACATGTCAACTTGTAGCTGTCAACTTTGAGGGGATCAGTATTTGAGGTGAATGAAATTGGTCTCTCCTCCTCTTAGCTGAAGGAAATTCATAGAGTCATTGTCTTGGGAGAACAATGATGCATTTAATGGTTCAGATACATCATTGTCACCGTTTCATCAATTAGGTTCACAAGGATAAATCTTTTGGTCAAATGCATGGAAACGGTGAAATGCAAATGATGTGACTGCATCTCTTCTGGTGCGATGTACCTTTGATTTACCACATGCATGGAGAAGCTTGTATAAAGAATAAGTGTGTTGGAGAAATTACAAACCAAACTTAGGAGTCTGAAAAGTGCCCACCAACACTATTGTTTGGTGGGAGGAGCCACTGCTCCGAGTTTGTTTGAGAGTGTCTGGGTATCTCTACTAAGTCTTTGTAAACTGGGCTGACCCTTAGGTAATGACAAGATGCAGGAACATAAACGCATAAATGTTGGGTATGTGGATATGTGAATAATTCTTGTATCACAGGAACACATGAGAAACTCATTGAGTGCTCTTGCTGTGCAACGGGTCAGAGAGATTACGAGGACATCTTCTGGGCTATGATGGAGGGTGTACATGGGAACTTGAGCACGGTGTTGAACCACTGAAAATTTCTTGTCCTTGATAAGTGTTATATCATACTTTGACTCAGGACAGTCGTATTACAGCGTTGTTCCCCACAAGATTTGTCAGCGATGAAGCTTCTATCCAACTAGTATATTTGAATGTTTAAACTTAGAAATAGCCTTATTCATAGGCATGGAAAAAACAAAGTTTCAACACGCTTGTGATGTGAGGCCTGTGATCTGAAGTTTTTGCTTGTATGTTACTATTGAACTAGATCTTGCTGGCTGAGTGGACCCACAAAACCCTTTCTTATTTGCAGCATGCTTAGGTCGTGCTACTGCTAATGTGGTTGTCAGCTGTGGAGATGTGCCTTTGTTTATACTCACTTTTATGCCTCCTGTTGTATGCAACTTTCTCTCCTGAAATTGTTTTTAAGCCAAAAACCTGTCTTTTTATCCATTTTTGACAATGATAAACTTTTATAATTGATAGTTATATTTTTTTCAGCATTTATATACTATATGGTGCAAAATGTTAGGTAAATTGCACCAGGCTAGATGCTGCAAAGTCCCCTTCTACTCTTTATTAAATAACATGGGTTCTCACAGAAGTTTATGGCCAAACAATGCAGTGAATGTCTAAATTGGCAGCGAGATGTACTATTCTAGTATGGGTGGCATTCACAGAGAACCTTCCAGGAAGTTTATTTATTGAATGATCAAGCATTAGGATTTGTGTGGTTGCTTAATTTATTATCAGGTAAGAGAGATCTTTTGGGAAGAGACATTAGTGGTGTTGATTCTTTTGCAGACTCCCTAAGAACATGCTGTTATGTGGGTTGAATGCATGCTGAAAGTTTGGATATGCCAGTTGTGAATATGCTAATCCAAGAAGGTGGAAAGCCACTGCATCTTTAGGCTACTTATTGGGTGTTGGCAACTATTGAACTGAAGTTCTGTTAATCTCTAACTCCTCATACACGTTATGTGAGTTCTGGTAGCTTTTGCTAAAAAGTTTTAACAGCTGTTAGACTGAGCTGCTTTCTCTTCCACAGCCAGATGTTGAGATCACTTTTGACTAAGAGATTGTCCGTGCTTGTCACAAGTCCGCAAGGTTTGCACCATATCTCATTACCTCACTCGGAAGTCCTTCAGCATGCATCATTCTGGTCATTGTCATCATCATCATCATCATCATCATCTTGTATTAGAAGCAAACCATTTTCTACTGCTGCAAAATATGAGACTTTCGTACAGTTGTATCTAGTAAATTCATGTGGGTTGTCTCCTGACCATGCTATCTCTTTGTCCTCTTACTCGAAATTTCACAGCCACGAGAAGCCTGATGCTGTCCTTAAATTTCTTAGAAATCACGGATTTACAGATACACAAATCACCATAATAGTCTCAAGAATCCCGATGGTCCTGAACACTCGTTGTCCTGAGACAACTCTTCTTCCCAAGTTTCAGTTTTTCTACTCCATTGGCTTTAGTAAGGAAGATTTCCCAAAGGTTCTCTGCAACAATCTGCTTCTTCTATGAAGAAGTCTGGAAAATCATATGATTCCTCTCTATCAGTTCATCAAAAATTTATTAGGGTCCAACGAAAAGGTGGCTGCATGTTTGAGGCATGGTTCCTGGATCCTTCTTAACCGAGGTCTGAAATGTTTAGCTCCAAATATCGCAGTTTTAAATGAGATTGGAATGCCTCCATCAGTCATTACATCATTCATGACTTGTAGACCGAGACTTTTCGTAAGGGAAAATTCTGAATTTCAGAAAGCAGTCAGTGAGGTTCGAAACTAGGTTTTGAGATGTCCAAAACATCTTTCCTCCAGGCAGTAAATGTTTACCTCAGCAAAGGCACTGTAGATCGTAATTCCAAAATTTTCAAAGAGTGGGGATGGTCTGATGAAGATATCCGATCAGCATTTCGCCTGCATCCCGAGTTCTTGCTTATATCTGAAAGTAAGTTGACAAAGACATTGAATTTTCTTGTGAATAAAATGGGGTGCGAGCACAAGAAAATTGTGGGATGTCCGATGTCTTTGTGCTACAGCTTGGAGAAAAGAATCATCCCCAGGTGTTCAGTCATACGAGATTTATTGTCTATGGGTTTGATTGAAGAGGATTGGAACCTGATTACTCTCACGTCACTTTCAGAGAACCAGTTTCTGAAGAAGCACGTTACCAGATATTCAGATACAGCAACACAGCTATTGAGTATATACCAGGGAAAAGTCGATCCTTTCAAGGAAACTTGTGCTAAAGGGTGACTAATAGCATATGAAGATATGTTTACAAATTCTGCTTTGCTGTTTCATTGTAGCCAGTGATATATTCTGGTGGACAGCTCAGTGGATGCCTTCTCCTTTCCTAAATCCTATAGCAAGGAGAAAGAAATTCTTATTCCATAATCCAATTGTGAGAACATTGCTCAATAGCTTCAGTGTCTCGGTGTTAGTCTCTCTTGAAGAAGGCCGCAACTGGCAGTTCAGAGCAGCAGTTTGTCCTCAAAGTTTTGAGGTAGGCAGAAAGTCTGTAAACCTTGACTTGCTTATCTGCGCTATTTAGTTTAATTTGCTATTCCTTTTAAATTAACAGCCATCATTTTCCCCCCTAACGAGTGCTTGCGATGTGCTCATGCATGCTTAATAAGGTACAGTAGTATTCTATGAACATTCTTTTCATATATTTATAGGTCAGATATGATTTTGAAATCAAAGCATTCACATACGTAGCACAAAATTGCTATCAAGCTGGGATACTAATGTCTAATTAGGCTTTGTTTGGCAATGCTTCAGCTTGTTTTTCAGCTATCAGCAGTCAAACAATTTATCTGATTTATTTTACAACTTTCTGCTATCATCTTTGAGCTTTCACAACTAGTTTTGAGAAGATTAGCTAGCTTCTCAGCTAGTTTGTTAATGTTTCATAGCGATTTTGAACCGTATTTTTTTTACCCTCATCTAGCTCATCATCTGACTTCCACTAAAATGACACTTCTGGACCTAATTATCCCTAAAAAAATCAGTTACAGGTGATTTCTCCGACGATAACTTATTTTCTTATATTTTCGAAATCATTTTCTTCCATATTTTTTCCTTCCAAAAAATGATTATCTGTTGCATACACAAGTGGACAACCTGTGTCTTGGTTACATATCTGCTGATGAACTTTGTTCCAATTCATATATTATGTTGATTTGTTTCCTTTGAAGATTCAACTGATTATTGTAAAGTACATATAGATAGATTAATTAGTTTAGTCCTTGACAGCGCATTATTATTTGATTAGACTAATACCTTCGGGTGCAAGTTTTAACAAAAACAATACTAATGTGATGCACGAGTGCAAGTATTTACAACAAAAACAATACTAATATGTTGCATTCCACTACTATTAGACTTGTTCAAATACATCATTGTACACGGAATTATTATGTAATAGAGATAATCCTTTTTCTTCATTAATCTTCGGTTTTTTATTAGGATTAACAGCCTAATATGACTGTTAATAAAAATACTTTAATGACAAAATCAAGCTTCAAATCCAGTTTCAATTGCTCTTTTCAGCTTAGAGGAATCATTATAAGCATAAATAATTGTATGGTAATAACATGTCTCTTTGTCATTTTTAACGGTCTTTGTTTTTCTTTAAAATCAAACAACAAAATTTCCCCATTTCATCTAGTTATTCTACATTTTTCCAAGTTTAGAACCAATCAACATTCCATTTGAAGTCTAAGTCAATAAGCAATCATTTTCTTAAACTACTTGACCACTCAAAGCCTAGATGCTGGGTTTATTCCACCCTTATATATAGAGAGAAACAAAAAAAGAGGGTTCCTTCCCACCAATCCAACTGGTCATGTCTGTCGAAGAAGCCATTGATCCAGGCGACGTGCCCATTGGTCCGACAAGAGAGGCTCCAGCAGCTAGAAAACGGGCGTGTTCAAGAAAAGGTTCCTCTTCCAAGCGCCGCAGGATCAATGGCTCTTCCTCCTCGTCCTCTTCCTTCATGGAGATCTCAACGGATTATTACCCAGAAGGAAAGATGTTGAAGCTGGTTGACTCGACAAGGTTCAAGGAAGATATTAAGAGGTGGGCAAAAGCAGTGGTGAGCTATGCTCACCATCAGTGCTCAACTAGCTCTAGAGAGCACAAGGGTGGTGGTTACAGGGAAATCTCAGAATAGAAATTGTGGGGAATGTTCTTCAAACTACTGTATACTTGATATGCACCAAAATATCAATGTAGATATTGTATTTCAGTAGGTAGTATTGGTTGATTTTGACAGAGAAAAATGATGGTGAAAATTAGAAGAATTGAAGTGTGGAAGAAGGCTTCATTTTTTGGATTGCTTTATTAATCTTTTGGCAATGTTTGTGTTTTCTGCTTTTGTTCAGTCTGAATTCTGGTTAAATTTTGTGGTCAGATCTGCACCTGAATTTCCTTGTTTTGCCCTGCATTTCCAGGGTGTGTATAGATATATAATTAGGGGAAGTTCCTCTGTACTATTATACACTTGATATGCACCAAAAACCATTGTATATATATTCGGATTGTGTACAATTTCAGTAGACAGTATTTGCTTGATGGACAGAGAAGTGATGGATGAAAAGTAGTGATGAAAAGAAAGCTTAAATTTGCTATAAATTGGTAAGCAAAGCACATTTGCTCTGTTCATTAACTTATGATGTATTTTTTGGTTTGTTTTATGGGTCTGTTTGCTCTTTCTGACTGAGTTTTGTGGTGGATCTCCCCCCGGATTGCTTATGCCCTGTTTGGGGTGGTTGCCAGTTTTTAGTTTTTTTAAAAACTCAAAACTAGATTTTGGAAACCACTTTTTTTGGTTTTCAGTTTTCTGTTGTCAGTTTTGAAAATTAAACTGGGAACTATAAGCACAAAAAAAATTCAGCTAATTTCTACAAAGAGTTGAAAATTTCTCAGAACCAAAAACCAAAAACTAGCAACTAGCAACCACCCTTAACAGGGCCTTAATTAGTTGAGAAATTTGGTAACTACGAAACTTGGTTTGCATCGGTGTGTGTTAGCGATAGGAGATATGTGTGAGTGATGCTCGAGTCGACCAAGGATGATCGTTTCTGCTCTCTGTCGCTGCTGGCTGGCAGAGGCGGTCTGGAAGATCAGTGGGTTGGACATCCTTAACGAGCCAACAGGTAGGCGTCTGAGGGAGCGGGTAGAGATGGTGTTACGGAGGTTGGATGGGAATTCTACGCTTTGGCATGGGCTACTTGAGGAGTTCAGAACCCCTTAGATATTTCAGGGTAGCGGGATGGCAGCGTCGATGATGGAAAAAATTGCTTAGAAAAGAGTCCAGTGGTAGGCGGCTAGGTGGTAGAGCGGGGAAGGTGTGATGCAAAGCGAGTTGCAGTGCTTCAAATGAGAGCTGGTAAAGGTCAATGTCGACGCAGGAAAAATTAGTGATTGTGCTTCTGGTATAGGATTGCCAGCCGAGGTTCATATGCCTCGCCAATGGTGACTTCTATGTTCATTTGTGGAGGATTGGGAGGTGGTGGTGGTGGAAGAAGCGAAGACAATCTACTTTGGGCTACAAATGGTTTTCGCTTTTTCGCTTCTGGTTTTGAGCATATAGTGATTGAGATGAATAACATTTCAATTTTTAACGCTTTGTTGTCTAGGGTCTGGTATTTTTGATTTGTTGATCGAGAATATGTAAGATTCTGTTCTAGATTTAGTAGGATGTTGAAGTCTTTAGGTTCCTAATAATTTCGTGGCTTTAGAGTCAGATTTCTTCAAGTATGAATGAAAGCTGAATGCTATCGATGCGGATTTTAACATTAAAAGGGAAAAAGAAAAAATAAAAATTAACCTACAGTTTCATAGGAGTAGTTTTTAGTAGAGCAACAGCTTGAATGGATTGCCAGCTTGGTAATAAAATTCGAATCTAAATCATCTAAATCTATGGTGCCCATGAATGTTAAATAGAAATCACCATCACATACAGCAGCATGCACATTAGTTCAAGTGTCCCGATTAACTACCGTTGCAAAAAACACATCAAACCCAGCTAGCTAGCTAGCATTTTTCTTTTCCTGGATCTTCACAATCTTAACCTCGGATCATGGCTGCTTGACAAAGGCTTATGAGCTTGGGTGTACTGAAATGCTCTGAACCGAACTGAATGGGTTCTAAATGAATAGTAATATGTGCGAGAAAAAGCTAGTTGCAAAACTGAACCGAATTAAACTAAATGCAAACAGGACACCATATCACTGCAATTTGATAATTCATTATGTAGCAACCAGGGCAGAGATCATCAAAGCACGACAGAAAAAGCTGTATGTAGTATCTATAGAACTGATATCCATGGGAGCAAAAGGACATTCACAGAAGCGAAACATCATTTCATTTGTAAACCTACGAGGCAGCACAAAATTTGACCATAAATCTCACAGCTATTGGATCTCTACTCATTGAAACCACCATTACCCATCCACACAACTTGAAGCGAGTTTAGTTTCAAGCCGAAAAAACAGGAAGACACACAGGACGTAACGGCACTGATCTACAAGGCAACCTACTTTAAACAAAACTTTTATGTACCAATGTACAAGGCTGACCATGAGAGAGCGTCCCGGCAAATACCATCCTCATCTCAATTCTTCAGCTATGGCAGGGTTGAGCGTCCTTTCTCCACCGGAGATGGTCCTCAAAAGTTCTCTAGACACGTCCTGAGCATGCGTTGCATTCTTCACGCGACTAGCTCTTACCCATGCAGGCTCCTGAAAAAGATTGAAGGGAGATGTGTTTATTTCTTATTTCACACATGTCTTCATTACTTTCTTTGAAATACAGTACAAGATTAGCGAAGGGATGATTTACAAATATCACCTCGGGGACAAATCGAGAGAAACCAAACTTTATAAGGAGGAGGATATGCTCGATGACCAGGATGGCTGCAAGTCCTGGCTCTAATTTCCAATTCCCTTCCGTGTCGTATAAGCAAACCAAAAGTGCACAGTTTGTGCAAATCGACATCACTATTAGAAACTGAAATTCAGGAAACAAACCAGATCCAGTTAGCTAGATGGTCTGCATCAATACAGTACAAGATAGCAGAGTTCAGCATAATCTGAGAACATTTAAATAATTAGTGAAGGTAGAATGCCTTCTCTGTTTTCAATTGTATTTAAATAACTCTGCTCATTCAGGCAGTATAGTAACAAGTAGAACATTGGTACAGAAGTAGTCAAACAAATCATAGGCCACAGGGAATAGTATTTAGACAGTATCACATTTGTAGCTATAAAATTCTGAGAGTTGACTAGCATCCCAATAAACTTGGATATCTCAATCAAGAGAAGCAGCTTTTCAAATTTGCACACAAAGGATTTTAAATCTGGACCACTTGCCTGAAATATGTTTAACCATGCTCCGATTGTGGCAGCAGCACGAGGAACTGGCCTTTTATGCATGACAAGCAGCTTTAGAGCATCTGTCCTCATCTCCATAAGGTTGTTCTGCAATAGTTTTAGTTCTGAATTAATTAGATTGTGTCACACTTGGATGTGAATTATACAGACAACATCAATACAAGTGGAGAGTGGACAAAAGAGCAATACAATTTCTACTTGGCACTTACCAGCACTGCAAAAGCAAATGTGAGCGGAAATGCACATGCAAACATCATAATCATTCCAAACTGCAGTGCCAATTCCAGGAAATCTGCACAAAGTTTAACATTTAATAGCTAAATATTTAGAAATGAAGTTCGTAACCAAAACCCCCAAAATCCAAATGAATAAACCAACAAAACTAATTTAAGCATACAACGCATGCCATTACAGCTAGTACACAGTACATGAACATAAAAATATAGTTACAGGGTAAGCTACAAGAAATCAATCGCCAAAAGCAACTTTGACAACGAATAAAATGAGGGAACATGAGTGAGGTGGTTATTGACAGCCAAGAGTCATGGAGGAAGAGCAATGAATGATTCACTATTAGGCAATATTACCATCAAAAAGTCCGTCTTCAAGATCTCCTCCAATGCTTGCAGCATATGCAGGTTTGAGATACTCTTTCTCCACTCTTGAGGTGACCTTGATCTTTCCTGTTGATCCTTTGTCATGCTTTTTCTTGTACCTGGATAGCGTATAGGTGCATTCACCAATTACAAAAGGTGACATGGTGGCCAAATTAGCTTGCATACTCCTATTTAAATGTGAAAAAAGCAGCCAAATGGATAAAAAAGCTCACCTAACAGCTCTATATTTTTTGAAGCTGTATTTGATATATGGCAGAGAATTTTCAATCAAATTTTCGAAAACCTGGAAACACATTACAAGTTACAGTCACTTTCTAAAGTTTCAGCCAAAGCACAATCTTCAGTTCCCTGTTCAACTAAAATACCAAGTACCAACCTCTGAAACAATTAGCCGCTGAATGAGAACTTTTCGAAGTGTCATAATATTGCGGTGCAGCAAGGCATGATAGAAAACTCCAATATATGTCTGCATAAAGTAGAGGCCAAACAACTACAAAGCACATATTAAGAAAGGGCTTCCATAGGAACGACTTGCAATACAATGAGTTAAAAAAGGGACACATTATGCATCAAATTCCAATCCTCACCTTGTAAACCAGGCTGTCAGCCCGATATTCTTTGTTGTCAATGTTTTCATCTTTAATGAGATCTGCAGATATTTTGCCCCCGATCTTTGTAAAATACTGAATGAGTAGTAGATACACAGCAGTCAACCCAAACCTGTCAAGATAACAAAAAACAATTTTATTCATTTTTTTTTTTTAATTACTGCTGCTGCTAATGCTGTTGCTAGTCTTGTTACTAATAAAAACGTCGTCCACACTAAAGAACTTGAAGTGTTGTTATAACACAATATACTGTCATGGTAGGAAGAACAGAATTTTCCATAATTTATTTCCATTGGCAGTGCAACATTAGCATGCAATTGAGAGAGCCTATAAGGGGGAGGAGGTCTATTTAAAACGAGAAGGAAGAAGAGACCACCATGTAGGCCTCCAGTAACTACACAGTACGCAACAGCATAGGTTCTTTTCCCAAACAAGGGCAAACACTCAGAGATTTCTTTGACCAAATTGAAACAATAATATTGTGAAGTAGCATGTAGAAAGTACTCCTCTGTCCCAATTTAATCTTCCCACTTACAATTTGGACGTCTCAAAATAATATTTTCATTATCTTTACCAGTAACTTTTTTATATGAAAATGACAAGACTACCCCTTCATTATGTCTTCCATCATCCTACAGACCCATATTTAATCCCTACCCATCCTTAAAATAACAAAATTACCCTCACTTTATTCCATGGCCTCAATAATTGTGCCAGAAGCAAGTAAAAAGATTATTTTGGGACAGAGGGAGTAGAAGTCAACCCCAGTGTAGGTATGTGGACATACAGAAACTATTGAATCAAAAGGTAAGGACTTTATGACACCAAATCATTTACCCCATAGAGCATCATCTTCAACTTTAATGGAGCACCTATGTATGCGCAAAATTATTTTGTAATATGGAAACTTCTTCATCTTTAAAACATATATACTAAAGCTGCTTGCACTGACTTTGCTCCTTTCTTCCCCTGTCCGTCTTCATTCCGTTCCGAACTTAAGAGAACGAACATGGACTATGCAACAGGACCAGAGGAAATGATTTTAGTTTTCTTAGACCCTCCCCTTCTCCAATAACTAAAGACCCTAGACTAGCAGGAATTCTTCAATTGCAACTAAAAGAAGAATTTCATTGGAAGAATAATTAGGTAAAGATGAACCCAGCTTAATCTTGGTAACTGCAACGAATATCAGTGTGGAGAGAGTTGGGGAGGTCAATAACTCCATGGCATGATGCACAATTCAGCCTGTCTACAATTCAGAACAAGGATACCTGTAACCCTAAATAAAGCATAGTGCAGATGCAAATGGGTAAGTGATGGGAGTAAAACTAGCAATTCCTTCTCCCTGCAATTTGGGGTTTTTTTTTTTTTTTTCTTTGGGGGGGGGGGGGGGGGGAGATGGAGGAAGGAAACAAAGGAGCGTATATATCTGTGAATCATTTAATTTACAAAACTAACTACCTACACATGTCTTAGTGAGCCTTTCAATTGCTGTCAGTGCTATGATGATTATAAAGATCATTCAACAATAGAATTGCACAAGTGCAGACCCATATGATTCTCTTTGCTAATAGAAGGAAATCATTCGTATACATGCACCAGTTATTCAGTTCCGGACCCTAACCTAATGACTCAATCCTCGTAAACAATGTGTTGTGATACATCAGCAAGCTAAAGTTTTTAAATTACAAAACATCAGAAGCACCAGTTCAAGATTTAGGTTGGCACATGAGTACTCTAATATTTGCAGTCACAAAAAGCAAAAAAAAAAGATCAAGTTAAAGTCTGATGGAGGGCTGGCTGAAATTAACTCATTCATTTAAATGTGCGGGGAGCATGCCCAATGGAACTTACTTTATAATGTCTGATCCAATTACTTCATAAAGATGAGCATATGCTAGCTCAAAAGGCAACTGGAGACAGATAATGCTCAGTATGACAATAGCATCATTTCTAATCCTCTTTAGACGTCCTGACCATTCATCCCTTTGATATGCTTCTTTCTCTTTAACATTATCCGCCTCCAACTTCTTGGCAATTTCAACAGGATGCTGCCGCGAGTTTATATCCATACCAAAGACTTTATATCCAGGTCCTGTTCCAACTGTATAACTGATTTTCCATCTGGATAAAAAAAAAAAAAAAAAAAAAAAAAAAGATTAAAACCAAGATGCTCCTCATGTATGTCAATCAAAGGTAGAGGATTAAAAATTGCTTCTGATGCATGATTACAGAAGAGAACTACCTGGTTAGGAGGGCATAATTTTTTCGTTTCCAGAACTGGAAGAAGAACACAGCCCAAGATATTATACACACAAAAAACAAGGGGAGGACCAGAAATTGCCATGATCTGAAAAAATGATTGAGCATTAAATACCAAAACTATAAGTGATGCAGAAAACTGAAGCAAGGACCTCATAATTTGGAATAAGTTTGAGGTGGTATAACCTACCCTAAGTCCACCAATTGTAGGAGAATTGCTACTGCGGCTGGAAACAACAACCAACGAGTGTACATACCAAGAAAAGCAAAATAGATAGCAACCTGCAAAGTTTAAATTCTCCAGCTGAAGATAATGGAATGACCAATTAAAGTAAAACTCAAATGCCATTTTAACTCACCTTGGACCCAAAATATAGGTATATGTCATCAATTGGCTGTGTTGTCAAGTTCCACCAGTTAAGTGCCCAACTCCTCAGCAAGTTCTTCCTTTTCCTTTCATCTGCCACAATAAAACTCAATCTCTATGTCACCCACTCACTACAAGACATAATGCCTCAGCAATAAGATAAGGTTTCCATACCATGCAAAGGAAATACTTGTTTAAGAATGCCCTCTTTTTCCAATCTCTGAAGGAGTGGCTCCCAAGGTTGCCAATACAATTTTTTGCTGTCATACTGTAGTGCTACTACTGCCTTACTCTTGTTCACCTGCATTTTCCAGCTTAAGTACTACTATAAAGGAGTATAAGGTAGATTACTTCTACACAGCTTAGTTTAGTAACTGGATCGACCTATGAGTCCATGAAGGATGGAAAAGGCACAAGTTCATACAAACCCATGTGACAATGCATACGCATAGTAAGAGACATAGTATCGGATTAGAAATATGAATGACCATCCAATTGACCACCAGAAAAAATAAACATCCTACATGGTATCCAGTAGAGTTTTTAGTACCACATTAAGAAAAAATTGGGCAGATAGATAAGAGAAAGGTGAAAGCAGTCATGACTGGATCAGTAATATTGAGGGAAAGCACCCAGATAAGACGTTCAATTACCATCTCCAGTTCCTAGTAGAGAAGAAAGTGAATATACCAATAGTGAAAAATGCTAGTATGGGAAACTGCGATGTAGGCAATGCTATATAGAACGCGTACAAGAAAATGATTGCCTAGACCCAAAAGCAAAAGTTGTACTTGTGAATCTTCAAAATAGAACAATACGGATACTTTAAAATATCAAGAAAGCTTACTATTCCATAAATCAAGTGATGGTAGCAATGATAACGTTCACACCAACTGAACAACGAGCCATCAGCCTGTCTCGCAAAAGCTTTAACCTGATCCCACTCAAAAACCAAGTCCATTCCTAGAAAACAAATAAAAAAGCAGAAATAAGTAAAGAAAACCATGTATTGTACTGCATGACATGAGGAGTCAAAAAAGAAAAGGAAAAAAAAAGCACTGTCATTGGCGTCGAGATCCACAAGCCCAATGTAAGGGAGGGACATTAAACTTTAAATCTATGCCCCTCCTTGTATCCATCCTCTTTCTCAGCCCTCCAAAAGCTGCTAATTTGTGCTAGTAATGAAACTTCAAATCAGAAAACTTATAGGGTAATATTAAGAAACCAAATCAGGTAATTACCAATATTAGTTCGCTTCCTTATCTGCAATTCTGCTGCAGCCTTGCCCAGGGTCTCCAAAGATGCTGCCAACTGAGACATAGCATTCTAAATGTTACACGCTTGCACCAATGTTGTTACTAACATGGCAATTTATAAAAAATTTAAAGAAATGGCAATCTGTATCTAGAATTAACTTTTTCTTTCCAGATGGAAATGGTATCTGCAGAGAATCTCTAACAGGTTTCCTCTTCTTACCATATCAGATAATGTATTTAAGAATAGGTGTCACATTTCATAGATGATGCCTGAAGTTCATAGAATGAATATCCACAGCTAGTTTGTGAGCCTTTGCAGTTAGATATTTTCACATTTTATGGTTCTTGTCTACATTTGTTCTTTACATGACACTCATAAGTAACTATGAAATTAGAAATAGTCAACTTGATAACAAATAGTAAAACGAAATCTATAAAACAAAGAGAGATAATAACAACTCTTATAAGATCAAGTACTCTATGTTGGGTTATATACTGTCATGTGCTTATAGTGATTCTGAAATCACTTCTCAGTATATGTTTCTTGTATATACTCCTCAAAGAGCAGAAAAAATAATAACCCCTCCTAACCAAATTGCAATACAACAATTCTTATCATCAGAACCCCAAGTTTTCTCAAAATCATTAGTTAATTCATGTGCCAATAAGTGCAATTCATAAAGAATAACTTTACAAGATCAAGTCTTTTGCTCGTCAACTTCCTTTAAATTATCATGATATTAAGAAAGCAAAAAGATTATTCAAGTGAGAAAAGTTGGACGTTAATTAAGTTCTAAATTCTAACCCCTCCTTCCTTTTGAGAAAATTAACACAATTTCACAAGAATTTTACTTGAATTCATATCACTGTGGAACTTGACAAGCTCACCCTAATTTGCTTTTTTCAACAAGATAATAATTGGAAAAAATACCACTAAAGGTAAAAATTAGGGACTTTGAACAGAACAATTAGCAAGACATATTAAAACATACCCAGAAAAGGAAACAAAAATCCCAATAAATTAAGAGCAAAAAACCTAACCTTAATAAACTCATCAGAGAGGCCAGGAAATCTGTCAACCACCAAACCAGCTTTCTTCAATTCATCAACCAAAACCTCCACAGCATCATCTCTCTCTTTCTCTGCTCTGTTAGGAACCACTAGGGCAATCTCAAACACAAGCTGTTCCTCTTCATTTGCATTCATTTTGAAACCTCAAAAAAAACCCAAGAGAGAAAATTGCAAGAAACCCAAACCCCAAAATCCAGAAACGCTTAAAATGGTACAAGACCCAAGATTAGATCAAGAGAAACCTTTACTGTTCGACAAAATGCCAATGTAGGCATGATTCAAAAGCAAAAAGGAAAAGCTTTATGGGGCAAATGGGGTGCTGAAATCTGGGATCAATTAAAGCAAACACATGGATTTCTGAGAGAAATGGCGATGTGGGTTTTGTGTTAAGAAATTAAAAAGATAAGCAAGAAATTGTCGGAAACATACAAAAATCGGGTAAAAAGAGATGGGAATGGATTTAAATTGGACATGTTTTTGAATGACACATAGAGAGAAGAAAGGACACGTGGTGGGGTTGAGCTTTTGAAGGTGCAACGGCCGTTATTATGGTGGACTGATGAATGATGATGATGATAAAGAAATTGAAATTTGATGTCTGAGTCTCAGTGGAGTGACCATCATTTGTCCCAAGTCAAAGAAAGATGAGAGAATCACAACGTAGTAACATTGATGGTTGACAAATCAACGGCACACATTGGTTGATTTTGGTAATATACACTTTATTCCTCTTTTAGGAGTACTAATACTTGTTTTCTCTTTTTTTTTTTTTTTTTTGATTTTTGTAGACTTTGGAATGTTGGGGAATTGTGAATTTGGGGA
This sequence comes from Mesembryanthemum crystallinum, assembly GCA_030267885.1. Taxonomy (NCBI): domain Eukaryota; kingdom Viridiplantae; phylum Streptophyta; class Magnoliopsida; order Caryophyllales; family Aizoaceae; genus Mesembryanthemum; species Mesembryanthemum crystallinum. The sequence continues at coordinate 11,276 of BSSO01000018.1, read as the reverse complement.
TGGGCGTAGATGTCGATAGAGCTGGCCATGGTCCGGGTTGGCCCACGGGCAGCACAGTCCGACATGAATTTGGCACAGGCATGGTACGAGCCCATCCCAGGCACGGCCTAATACGGCTCACGATCGTACCGAGCCACGATTTCAGGAAAATCGTGAGCCTAGGCACGGATAGACAGGGCACGGCACATTTCGGCACGGCAAAAATATAATATTTTAATACAAAATTTGAAAATTTGTAAAGGCACGACACGTCAGCACGAGACACGACACGATAGGCCGTGAGCCGCGGGCCGTCCATGACCGCTTTTAAGAATAGGTGACATGGCACGCATAAGGTGGGCCGTGGGCCGAGTCGGGCCTTTAAAAGCTATAGGCATGCTGGCACGGCGCATGGGCCGGGCCGGCACGTGGCCAGCCCTAGATGTGGATTTCAAGGTTTTATGAGGCTATATGTGAGTCTAATTAAGGTTTAAGGGGATTATTGAGTTGGGTTGGCTTATATATCGTGTTTAGTCTGTTAATAGACTCGACTTACATATTATTATTTATAGATTTTATGTCGTGTTGTTTAAATTTTCTCGATAATTTAGATAACACTAAAGTTTACAAGTTATATCAGGTAAGAGTCATGCCCGTACCATGCAACATGTTAGGATGTACTGGACAACATAACACGTCGAGCCATGTCATGCACCATATCAGCTCGACCTAATGCTATCTCTATGATTTTTTGTTATCATTTTGTCAAGTCATTAACTCATTACAATTACATTTGTGGAACTCGATATTAAGTATTAGTAGAGATAGAAGTATGATATGATATTATGAGATGAAAAAAATGGTTGTATCTTGTTTTCCAGAATAACTAAAAACTACTTCAATCTATTTAGACAATATAAAAATATCTTTTCACAATATTAGTTTTTTTCAAAAGTGATAAATTATTATTATTATTATTATTATTATTATTATTATTATTATTATTATTATTATTATTATTATTATTTATTATTTATTTTTTTCAGTAGTTCCTCATTAAAATCCAACTTGCATTCATATACTCCCTCTTTAGATGGGTCCAAGTTGGTTGTAGTACCAAAAAGAAAGAAAACAGAGCCAACACATCCTTAATTTTCATTGATGGCAAAGTATGACAGTAATAATTCTACCTTGTTCGGTAGGGAATTAAGAACAATACCAATTAAGGACACCATAATTAAGACCAAATACAGTACCATCATTAAACATATATACAACTTTTTGCATTGTCTTGTAATATATACACATCAAAGGCATTCAAATAAACCTTATTGCACTAAATATGAGCATCATTATTAGTCTCCAAATTAGTTAACATACAACATCCATATGTAATTTCACAAATTTTCATCATCTTCTTCAATTGTTACAGCAATTGTGAAGTTGTTCATTGGATCTTTAAACACTGTGAATCGTGATCGAGTATCCGAAATCAATGGATGTGATCTAGGTTGATCAGAGTGTTGGCAACGATTGTGCTCATTACTCCAAAACATGGACATTAGTTGTTGAGGCAGTTTTTGAACTGTAGACTTCACCTCAGAACCAAGTGACCAAAGATGACTTGATACCCTTTGTAAATTTGCTTCCATATTTTGGTATTGCCTTTTGATAGTATAATCTTGGCCCTTGAGCTCTTGCACTTGTTTCTTGGTGGATTCTAATTCATTGTTAGCCGAAGAAAGTTGTTCTTGTACCTTTCGTAGCTCCATTTTCATGTCTCGACCATCTTTTAAACAAGCAAAGAGTTGTTCCTCAAGGTCTTTTACAACTTTGTTTGAGGACTCGAGTTGGGTTTGGGTTGAGCATAACTCGAGTTTAACTGAAGAAAGTTCACCATATACCTGTTGTATTTCTCTTTTCATATCTTGATTTTCCTCCTTAGTAGAGGAAAGTTTATACTCGAGTTCTTCTAAGGTCGTGTTTGATGACTCCAATTGTTTCTTAGCGCATTCTAACTCAAATTTAGTAGAAGAAAGTTGATCGTGTACTTTTTGTAGTTCCATTAACTTGCTTTCATTTTCCTTCCTAGAAGCGAAAAGTTGTTCCTCGAGTTCCATGGCCTCTTTCTTACACGACTCTAACTCAACCTTGTTTGTTTCTAGCTCAAAATCGACCAAAGAAAGTTGATCACATACCTTTTGTAACTTCACTTCCATTTCTTGTTTGTCCTTTTGACAAGCTGAAAGTTGTTCTTTGAGCTCATCCATCTGATCTATCTCCTTCTGCTTTTGCTCTAGCTGTTTTCTTAAGGAATCATGGGGGGAATTTGGTACTATGACCCCATAGGGTGACCAATCAAAGATGACATTTTTGATAGGTCTATAACAACCCTTCCCTGGTACGAGAACATAGCAAGCTCCGTTGCAATTAACATACATAACCCCTACTTTTGGCCTCAAAACAAGAGAGTCATGCAACCTCTGTAACATGGATTGGTCGATCTCGATTCCATGGATAATCAATTTATCGGTTCTTAGGTCTATGGTACGAATAATTATCCTCGTCACCTCCCCAACAATATGTGCCATTTTATAAACAAACTTATTTCCATAATAACGTGGAGAAATGTAAATATTATCAGAATCTTCTAATTTGTAAATGGCCATTTTTGGTACAAGGAAATCAAGACACCAATGAAATAGATGGAAAATAAAGGAGGGGTAATTTAAACAACAACTATGCAAGAATTTCTATTGAATGATGAGGAAGATTTGGGTGTTTTGGTTTTTGTTGGGTTGTGGGTATAAATGGGTAGGACCAAAGAAATGGATTGCTTATATATATAGAACAGGCCAGATGCTAGATATTCCTCACTTGTGCTTGACTTATTCATTTTCTGAAAGAACAGATTTTGTACAGTATATTCCTCCCTAAAGCATATGGTAAGAGAAAGGTATAAGTTAGTGTGGAAATTTGATCTTAAGGTAGCTTGCAACCATTGACATATTATTATAAGCTAAGATTCATCTGTCATTTGCCTAGAACCACCCTTAAACAGGTGCTTTGTTCAAATGCCACCTTTTCCTCTTAGACAAGTCACGAAATTTCTCGTGGTGCCGACCTGAGCAAGTGGACTGTAGACACTAAAATTATGTCAGTCAAAGATATTGATTTATCTCTAACTTAGCGATAAAAATGAAAGAAAGATGATAATTATCTCTATTGATATCGATATCTTTTAAAAGATTCTGGAGGAGATCTAAATTATTTCAACAATTGCTTTTTCTCCTATAAACAGGGAGATAATCCCTAGGTTAAAGTAGAGCGGTGGAACAAGCCAAAAGACCCCGTCACTTCTCCACCACAAATTATGAGAGCGGCGGAACAAGACTGAAGACCTCGTCACCTCCCTACAACAAAATTGTAGGCCTACAGTTCGGGAACAAGTTGACAAGATCCTCGTTCTGCCAGATTTCCAAAAATTGTATCCTACAAATATTAAATAAAATCTCTTGTTCCATATTTTCTTGCCTTTTCTTTACAGTTTTAAAAAAAATGGTTTACATGGACATACATTTAAGGGGAGCCTCTTAGTAAAATTCGAACATTAGTGGTGAGGAGTGAATATCATCTAGAGAAACACCACTAATACCAAATTACCAATCTATGTTGGTTATGGTACTATCAACCTTGGGCCTCATTTAAAACATAACAAAATAACTCTCTGTTAATTGTTAACACAGATTAAGCATTACATTGAAGTGCTTTTCACTAAAATGCAAACATTATCAATATACCATCCGTAAAAGAAATAACGGTGAGTCGAATTAGGGTCTCTGATATATACATAAGTAATTTGCTTTCAAAGAAAAAACATAATCATAAGTGAGTCATATCTAACCACCTAGTTACATAGAACTAATGTTTAGACATAGCGCAAAAGTTTATATAGGACGGTATTACGTAAAACCGCGATATTTTTCAAACCATATGTATGTGATACTAAACTGAAAGTGATAATTTTTGAATAAATAAATAAATAAGTGATTCTTCTGTATTGAAAAGCATATAAGTGATACTGTTAGACTGAAAATTAATACTTTTGGTTATCTTATAAAAATCACTTCATGAGACCGTCCATTACATAACGGGTTGTAGATATAGTTATGTAACCTCAGGTCAGGTTCGTAAAAGTCGAGATATACTTTAAAAAGGTCTAAAGACTTGTGTATCATATTTCATCGGGCAACCAGTAAAAAGTTATGAGTATGTTCAAATTCTATTGGAAGGGGAAACAATTGGTAACAAGGATGCTACAAGATCAAATTCATATCATCAAAGAATGCTTAGACATTCCCCAGGCCTTTACAATTTACATTAAACAATGTCATTTGACAATTGCCCCTCAACATCTTCTTCACTTGTACTAGACAAAATTGGTAAGTTGTGTAATGAATCAGAATGTTCTTCACAAATTGAAACATCATATTTTTCAATTGGCAACAAAGAATCTGCATGAGAATGTTGACAATGATCAATCCCAGTCCATAACATGGATGTTAGCAGTTGATCCAATTTTCGATTTGCAGACTTTAGCTCGGATTTTACCAACCATTGATCGGACGCCTTCTTTTCCAACAACTCCAACTGGATCTTGGTGGATTCTAATTCATGTTTGGCCATAAAAAGCTGATCTTGCACACTTTGCAACTCTGCTTCCATGTTCTGTTTTTCAGTCTTACAAGTGAAAATCCGTTCCTCGAACTCAAAACAAGTTGAAGAGAGTTCATCTCTTAACTTGCATAACTGTGCTTTTGCATCTTCACTTTCCTCAGTGCAAGAGGAAAGTCGATTCTCAAGCTCGTGTACACTTTTGTTCGAGGATTCTATGTGGGACTTCGTGTGTTTTAACTCAGAATTGGCTGAAGAGAGTTGATCTTCCATGCTTCGACTTTCCTTTTTACAAGTTGAATTATGTTCCTCAAGCTCCATTATCCTTTTCCTTGAAAGCTCCAACTCTGTGATGGCGGCTTGCAATTGAGAATCAGTTGAAGAAAGCTTATCACGTACCTTTTCCAACTCCATATCCATGTCTTCAATTTCTTCCATACTAGAAGAAATTTGGTCGTGGAGCTTCGCTTCCTCTTTCTTAGATGACTCCAACTCAAGCTTATAAATTTCTAGCTCGAAATCAATCAAAGAAAGTTGAGTACATACCTTTCCCCATTTCACTTCCATGTCTTGTTGGTTCTTCCTACATGTCGAAAGTTGCTCCTTAAGCTCCTCTACCTCTTTCCGCGAGTTTTTTAGATCAGCATCAGATGAAGAAACCTGTAGGTTCATATCCAATATCTCCGTCTGTTTTTGAGCTAACTGTTTCCTTAAGGAATCATTGACAGAGTTTGGTACTATGATTCCAAATGGAGACCAATCAAAGATGACATTATTAATCGGCCTATAACAACTACCCTTTCCTACAATTAAGAACTTACAAGCTCCATCGCAATTCACATAAACAATCCCTGCTTTTCCCTTCAGAACTAAACAATCATGCAACTTTTTCGACATAGATTCTTGAATTTGAACTCCATATATAATCAGTTTGTCACTCTTTAAATTTATGGTACGAATTGTTTTGCTATTATCCTCCCCGTCAAATTGCTCCATTCTATAATGAAACTCGTTAGTGAAAAAATGAGGCATAATGAATATGTCCGGAGTTTCATCTAAGTTATAAGTCGACATTTCTTCTTTAGGAAAAAAAAAAGGATCTAAATGAATGAAAGAAGGGAAATTTTGAAATTTACAAAGCTGGAAAAATATAGAGGTGAGGGAAATTGTTTTGGTGAGTACATGATTGTTTAAGACCAAGAAAATCCATCAATATAAGCTTTTGAACTAGCTACCTTGCTTTCCTCACCCATTTTGACAAGGAATTACCAAGATGCCAAATCATTCTTCACTTATTGAAACACTTCAGGTTTTGGCGGGGAAGCAATGTATTGATTCTGCCATCTTAATATATTAAAAAGCCGTTGATTTGTACAAGTGATAATTGTAAATCATTTTTTTTATTTTTTTTTTTACAAAATATATATACCCTATGTTGAGAATAGTTCACAAAGATGACAATGTTATTAGTAAAAAATTAAAAATAGTACTACTAATTTATTTTAATTTTCAGATCAATTACTATGTAATACTACATTTTTTTTAATGGAAACTACAAGGTTTTTTTNTTTTTTTTTTTTTTTGCTAAAGTTGAACGAATTGTCTTGATAACCTCATGGGGGTCCAGCTCTAGCGCCCATGCACTTGTACAAAGTGTCGGGCATTACTAATGCAAGCACTTTCAAGTTATGTTCAGGATTCAAACTTCTGACCTTGAACAAGTGGACATAAGCCTCAACCACTAGGCTACCACTCATGTGGTTACAAGGGTTATTAGTTGGGAGCTCTATATTGGACCTACATCAATCTAAGCATGGCTACGGAGTAGGGAAATGCCCAACAAAAATTGGGTTCAAGGGTGAGGGTATGATTCTGGAAATTTGTTATGGCATTGTGTTTAGTAAGAGAAGCTCAAACGGAGAAGCTCCTAGATCTTAATAGGCCTCCTGATGGCTTACGTTTGATTTTGAATAATGGCTTTCGAGGTGTAACCAGCCCTAGAATGATTTACTGTCGTTAATTCTTATTTCGTTGTTCTTCTTAAACCGATAAACCCCTCGTTTGCACCCCCCCCAAAAAAAATGTGGCTAATCAATTGATAAAAAAAGATCAATAATATTCAGCCTAATTAATTAAAATATTAAGTGATTTAGAACATGCATCATTGAATTAACCCTATGTTTATTAATTTAACTATGCTATATTCATACTTTTAGACATTATTTACAAATTTTCAGTCACACCAAAGAATCAAAGTTTGATGACTGCTTTTATACAAACCATAAAATGTTAGGATGATCAGATATGAATCAAAGGGACTACTTAGTTTACAACTAACCACTTTGTTTGACATGAACTACTTTACAACATTGAGGGTACACAATCAAATTATCAGCTTGATGTCATCTGATAATTGCCTATGGACATCATCTTCTGTGATTGCAAATAACATTATTGGTACTTCAGTTGTTTATTGAATCAGAATTTCCTGAGTTACTGGGATACAAATTGAAGTGTCAAATTCCATGAGTGGCAACAGTGAATCTTCATATCTTGGCTCTTGTAATCTTATAGGTTGCGAAACAAGGTGAAATGAACGATCCAGCCCCGACCATAACATGGACATTAGCATATGATCCAGTTTTTGATTTGCATACTTCACCTCAGAATTGATTGATTCTAACTGGCTCCTGGTGGTTTGCAACTCAAGTTTCGTCGAAGAAACTTGTTCTTGCATCTTTTGTAGCTCCACTTCCATGTTTTGCCTTTCCTTCATAGTGATTGAGAGTCGTTCCTCAAACTCAAGTTTATTAGAAGAGAGTTCCATTTTCGTATCCTGACATTCCTTTCTACAAGAGGCAAGTTGATCCTCGAGCTCTTGTATAGTTTTGTTTGAGGATTCTAATTGGAACTTGGTGTTTGTTAACTCGGAATTAATCAAACAAAGTTGATCCTCCATGTTTCGACTTTCCTTCTTACAAGTTGTAACTTGTTCCTCAAGCTCCATTGTCCTTTTCCTCGAAAGCTCCAACTCGGCTGTGGTGACCTGCAATTCAGAATTAGCTAAAGAAAGTTGATCTTTTACCTTTCCCACTATGTCTTCGATTTCTTCCGTACAAGTAGAAAGCTCATCGTGAAGCTGCGTTACCTCTTTCTTAGATGACTCCAACTCGAGCTTATAAATTTCTAACTCAAAATCAATCAAAGAAAGTTGATAACATACCTTTTCCAACTTCGCTCTCATATCTTGTTGGTTCTTCTCACACGTCGAAAGTTGCTCCTTAAGCTCCTCTACCTCTTTCCTCGAGGCTTTCAGCTCATCCCCAGTAGAGGAAAGCTGGTGATTCATGTCGAGTATCTCCTTCTCTTTTTCGGCCAACCGTTTCCCTAAGGAATCATTCGCGGAATTTGGTATTGTAATTCCAAAACGAGACCAATCGAAGATAACATTATGAATCGTCCTATAACAACCCTTTCCTGATACAACGACGTAGCAAGCACCATCACAATTAACATAAATAACTCCCATTTTCGGCCTTAAAATTAAGGATTCATACAATCTCTCTAACATAGATTCTTTTATCTCACATCCATATATGATTAGTTTATCACGACTCAGATCTATGCTACGGATTGTTTTCCTCTCTTCCTCCCCTTTAAACTGCTGCATTCTATACTTAAACTTGTCATCATAAAATTCCGGTGTAATGAATACATCGGGAGTTTCATCTAAGTTGTAAATCGCCATTTGTTGATAAAAAGAGAATACTAATATTAATCTATATGATCAAAACAGGCCGGATTTGAAGGTTTCAGAGGTATATACGGTGAGAAAAAGAGAGAGTTGTAATTTGGTGGTTGATTGAATAGTTCCGGACACGACTAATTGAGGCTATGCTCTTATATACTCCATATATATACATGATTAATTATTCCCCGCTTGTGCATGGCTCATTCATTCTTTTAGCAGGATAGATAAGGAATAGATTCTTTGGAGAATCATATAATGTACGAAAAGAATGACATCTAATTGAAACACCTTTCAACTCAATCATACGCCACTGATTTGCAAAACATGCATGTCACTGTAATGTACTACATCCTTGAGGGAGCCTTGTATTGTGGGAATTAGAGGGAGGTAGGGATGAGATTTTTAAGTCCCAAAAGATTATTGAATTGCAGCCCGTCTCTTATCAAGTTGCCTGATATATCAGGTGAGTATTGGGCAAATAAAAAGTGATACTGTGCAAGTAAAAATCAGTACTGGAGTGGTATTAGGTGAGAAAAAAGTGATACTAGTTTTTGGGACGCCAGTACCAATTTTTGGGTCAACAGTACCCTCTTATGAGTTACTATCCGCGTGATATATCAGACCGTGTGATATGATATTTTTGTGTGTTGCCATATTTGGAGAATGAGATAAAGGCCCATAGTGAGATTATGAACACTAGTCTCCCTCAAGACAATTGTCATAAAACTGCTAGCCACATGGCACGATCGTGCAACACTGCGCCAAAGCTAACTACTCATAAGTCATAACCATACCAGAATCCTAACCTACTATTTTTTTTTTTTTTTTTTGAGGGGGTCTCCTCCTTTTTCTTTGGGCGTGGCTAAACGATACATCATAACGCACGGTATCAGGTAGTGTAGTTGCTTCTCAAGAGGCTTAAAATCTTAACCTAGCGTATAAGGTAAAGCTTATTTATCAATAGGCCAAGCACCTCTTAGATAATCATGACCCACTAATACCCAATCAGAAAGGTGTCGGATTGTGCCGACAACATATCCGATCGGCCCGGCTCCGTTGTCATCCCTTGTCCACTGAACAACACACCAAGTCAAAATATCACACGGTATAAACGCGGACCGTTACTCCCTTCCCTTCCCCTCGAAGAAACTCTGAACCCTTTAAAACTTCGCCTCACCCCAAATTCTATCTCTTCTTCTTCTTCTTCTTCTTCTTCTTCTCTATCTGTATCTATCGTTTCGATTCAGATAATTGATCGAAGATCTCAACTTGAATTTTAATCCGATCACTCTAATCATCATCAACCATGGGAGGAAGCACAGAGAAGCTGATGAACCAAGTAATGGAGTTGAAGATGACATCAAAATCCCTTCAAAGGCAGGCCAGAAAGTGCGAGAAAGAGGAGAAATCAGAGAAGCTTAAAATCAAGAAGGCGATGGAGAAATCGAACATGGATGGAGCTCGCATCTATGCCGAAAACGCAATTCGAAAGCGCACCGAGCATATGAACTATCTTCGTCTTTCGTCTCGCCTTGATGCTGTCGTTGCGAGGCTCGATACTCAAGCGAAGATGCAGACTGTGTCCAAGTCTATGGGATCGATTGTTACCAACCTCAGTTCTTCTCTTGCTACTGGTAATTTTAATTTTGGTTTTGATTTTTCCCCTTTTTTTTTTGTTTGCGTTTTGGGGAATTTATGTTTGTTGGAATGTTACTGATGTGGATTGAGTGATTTTAAAGCGGCAATAGGAAATTAAAGAAAAAAGAAAAAGGTGTCTAGGTTTAAAATAAGTGTTTTTCAGAAGATGAGTTTTTGATCATAAATTAGGGATTCAATGCAAATAAAGTAGTAGCTTGGGATGCTAATTGGAAGTGTCAAAGTGGCAAATTACCCCCAATCTGGGAAAAAAAAAATTATAAGTAAAAATTAATGAAAGTAGCATTCAGAATCCTTGAGTTGGCACTGCAAGAACTGTATTTGAAGAACTGCTTTAACTCCTTTGTTCAATTGTTGAATTTCATTAATTAAATTGTCAATCTGGGGTTTGATTCAGATCATGGTTTTGAGTGGCAAAAGAGTTGGTGCTTCAACTTGGTATGCGATAGGATTTGTTTTGTGTGCGCCCTTAATTTGAATGGTTTAGTTTATTAGAGAGTTGCTAGTAAATGGCATAGTGGAAATTGGGATCAGTATTAATGTTTTCTAGAATTGATAATAGTTTTATCTCCTAATACCGTTTTGGTGCCCTCATAGGTTGAGCACCTTAGGATTTATCTCCCCGTCAATTCTCTTAACTATAAATTCAACTATTAAGCATTTGAACTGGACTTATTGAACTTCTGCATTGGAAAGTGCGAATTCAGGCAGTTTCTAGTTGTCACCTTGTCAGGAACTGGGTTATGTTACTTGCTCATCAGCTTCAATTTCTTTAAATCATCTGAAATGATCTTGGTATTTGCCAATTGTAGTTACAAATTCAATTCAAACCACCCTGCTTACCAATTTGGCGTTATGTTGTTCAACTATACTTGGTTTTTGCCTCAATCTGTCAAATGACAGTAGTGCTGATTTAGATTGACCATCAGACCTACATATTCAACATTCAACAATCTGTTTAAATTATGTATGCTGGATCTTTCACAATTGCTGATTAACTATTAATTGAACCCTCGTCATATCCTTCACTTGAAAATGAGTCCACATTGAAGGAACAGTTCATAATCGAAAACGTTGTGCAGATAGTTCATTGTCTTGACTCTCGAGTGATGAGGCTAGTTGATGATTCCTTCAGTGAAAAGTTGTTTTCTGCAGGATTTGTTTATGAGATTTGCTATGACAATAAAGGTCATATAGACCCCCGACGTTACAGTTT
>BSSO01000017.1:0-65597 GCA_030267885.1 Mesembryanthemum crystallinum | reverse complement strand
GCCCAATTTTTTGTCCCGTTTTATTTTAGTAACTGGCAAGATTTTGTGCCGTTACTAATTGATTGCAGTATCAATTATACTTGATTACGTCCCCCTTTATTGCTCCACAAAATCTTCCGTTACTAAATTAACCTCTCCACCTCTCTATAAATAGGTTGGCCTATCACTCCATTGATACACACAGAAAACATCCTCTCTTCTCCGTCTTTGAGTCTTGGCAGTAGTTCGAGTTATTCTCAATCCATCGCTTCGCCGTACACCGACGCGGTGGGTGCCGTGTATCCCTGGAGGTCGATTGCCATTGTTTCCCGAGTGTACCAGTGGGGGGCAAATTCGACTTTAGGGCAGTGATTACTCACACCACGGTTTGTAAGTTTGTTCCATTACTAGTCTTGCTTCTAACAAAAACTACCACTTGCATCCGACCTGTTTAATAAATACTCCCTCCGTCCCACTATTATGTTTCCAAACCACCAAATTTTTTGTCCCACCATTACCTTTCCAAACCAAATAATCACCCATATCATCACTAAATTACTCTTCCACTATCTAAAAAATACAATAAAAAACTATTTTTTCTCTCTCCAATCACTCTCTCTCCAATCACCCTCTCTCCAATCACTCTCTCTTCTAATTTTATATCTATCTCACAACCAATTATTATATTATCTCTATTTCACAAGGGCAAAAATGACTAAAATTTTCCTCATAAATTCTTGTGCTAATTTTGGTTTGGAAACGTAATAGCGGGACGGAGGAAGTAGGTCAAAAGTTCTGATCCTAACCCGACCTACTATATATTAAATGAATGGGCATAAATTTCAGCATGTAAAATTTCCAAAATTAATTCAAATTAATCTAAAATAGGTTTAAACTTCCAACATGTAGCAAGGAGTAGCAATGTCAATCGTACCAAGTTACATCAGGTAGCAACTTTAAGAAAATTAAGTCTTGCATGTCCTAATCAATTAATTGTTCAACAGAAATTTCACGTGGTACCCATGAAGTTAGACTTAATGCACAGCGTGACCAAAGTTTAAAAAGCTTGCACGCGGTACCCACGAACTTTTTGAAAAATGCACACCTTGGTCATTTTTGCTAAATTTATTAGTGTATCGTTAATCAGGGCATGTAAAATTACAATTTTAACCCTCGTTAAATTTAAAAATGATTGGCAATTGATTATAAAAAAAAATTCAAAAATTTCAATTATTATTTTCCTTTTTTTTGAAAATATGATCGTTGGTGAAAGTATTTTTTTTCAAAAATTTTGCACATGGTATCCAGTTATAAATTGAATCTTCATGGGTACCATGTGCAAAGTCTGCTTAAAACTTAGTTTTCTTCTTTTTTCAAGGTAATTGACTAGTTGTTTTTTTTGGTTACATATACCCCTATAATGGATCAATTGAAGTTTAAATCTGAACTTTTTTCCATGATCTCATTACCAAAGGTCAATTCTCTCCTATTTTGTTTAATATTTGTATTTTATTTTGTGTTAATGTTTAATAACTTGATTGTATTCTCGTTTGTAGGCTTTGAAACATGGATTCATATGGAAGCTCAGGCACATTCCGATGAGTCGCTGTGCAAAACAAGTATTGTTGATGTAGGCATGCATCTNACATTTTGGATTTTTGTGCATAAGTGGAAGGTTTTTTTTTTTTTTTTTTTTTTTTTTTGGGTGTCTGCAAGGTCCTCCTTAGGCGTGGCTAAAGGGCACCTCCTAACGCACGGCCTCGGGTATTCCACGAATTTATTCGTGTAGGTGCTCCCCAAGAGGCTCGAACCCGTGATCTGGTGTATAAGCCAAAGCTTGTTTACCAGTGGGCCAACACCTCTTGGGTTGCATATGTGGAAGTTTGAGGGAGTGTATGGTTAGATGTAACTAAGTTTTGGGGAATTATTTTGGACTTGGTTTATGTAATGTAATAAAAACTCATTCAAATATTTGCACACATCCATATGAATCCACATTTTAAAGCTTACAAATGAATACACAATCAAGTTGTGAAAGATTAAGTAATGCAAAATGGGAGAATTGAACATTTGGTAATGACTAATGAGATCTTGGGAGTATATTCAGATTTGGACTTCAATTGATCGATTATAGGGCTATATGTAGCTAAAAAACTAGCCGTTACATTGGAAAAAGAAGAAAATTAAGATTTAAGCAGACTTTGCACATGGTACCCATGAAGTTTCAATTCACAACTGGATACCATGTGCAAAATTTCTAAGGAAAAAAATAAAAAAAATCCACCAACAGTCAAAAATTCAAAAAAAAAAAAAAAAACAAAGCAAATTTGTGATTAATCGCTAAGCATTTTCAATTTAACAAAGGATAAAACTGTAATTTTACATGCCTTGACTAATGGCACACTAATGGATTTAGCAAAAATGACCCTGGTGTGCATTTTTCAAAAGTCTGTGGGTACCGTGTGCAAGATTTTTGAACTTTAGTTATGCTGTGCATTAAGTCTAACTTCATGGCTATCACGTGAAATTTCCGTTTTATTTTCCGGTATGAACCAAAAAGAAAAAATAAATATTATTTTGGGAAAATTATTTTCAAACGGAAAAGTAGATCAGCAATTTTCATCTTTGTCGTCCGGTAAATCGATCGCAAACCAGAGAAATCAACGCAAAACCCCATTCTCCTACATCTCTCACAGACAGTGTTGAGATGGTGAGTAGCAGCAGCAGAGGCTCAACAAAGTTGGGAAGCTCAACAAGCATCAAATCTCTCTCCAAAAAATCAGCATCATCATCATCATCCCCTTTAACTCTCACTCTCTACACAATCCTTCTATTTACTTTCTCCATCTCAGTTTTTCTCTTCTACTCAAAGGATGCTTTGGAAGATGACCAAAACCCTGTTTTTTTCAATGGTTCCCAGTCTCATCCTCACCTGCAACGCAATAATCATCCGGTAATTTACTGTTTTCATTAATGGGGCAATGCCCATTTGCCATTAATTTGAGTTAATTGAATTTTGATATGTTTGTTAGTTTGTTAGTGGTTGGTTGGCTTCTGGGTTTGGAAGATGAGTTGCTAATGATTAAAAAGGTTGCATCTTTTGCAAGTTTGAAGTATGATTCAATTATTGTAAAATGATCAAATGGGTTACTTTTAGAAGGTGAATTCTTTACAGAGAGTACTGTACTGTTTTCCTGTTTGTTTTTCTTCTGGGCTTAGGAGATAAAATGCAGATGTAGTGATGCAATTGGTCTATGTTCAAGTTGTATGTATCATTGTGCTATTGGTTTAAGGTTTTATTAATCAAGCAGAATCCACCATAGAAAGAGATAGGGATGAAGCTATCATTTCATATGCTGCAGCTTTTTCAGTATAAGAGGTTTAAAATATTATATCAATATGGATGATACTTCACTTAGGGTCCTAATTGAAAGGGTTATAGTTACATTTGGAGATAAGTGACACCTAAATGTAGTAATGATGGAAGAGAGAGTTACAAGTTGATTTGCATAGATACAAATGACAGGGGTTTTGTGTTATTTCTTGTATAGGGTTCTGCTGTACATCATTAGCTTTTACCATTCTTAATAGTAGCTCTAACTGTCCTTAACCACCTATTCCTGTTATTGTATTAAAAACATAAGGATACAATGCACCAATTGTAAGGGCTCATTTACTTGAAAGTAATTGTGATTGCGGAGTAATACATAAGTAGAGGTAGAGGTGGAAAATAGAGGAGGGACTAGGGAGAGAAGTGATAAGAGAAGAGTGTAATTGATTACATGAGTGATGAGTCAATGTGATCGCAATTGCTCTGATTTAACCAATTTAATTATCATTATATGACTAGAAATAATGACATACAACATTGCAATTAAAAATTTATGCATAGCCATGAGCATGTGTACAACCATATAATGCTCATTACATTGTAATAACCATTACATGCAAGTAAAGCCATATAAGTACAACATATGCATGGTATTTGATAATAAGCTCTACATAAGCCAAGTTTTATTATGGTCAAACACCTGGATTTTCCAGTTTATCACTGTTATTAGTACTGTTTACAGTTTCGCAATCCACAGGCTGCCATTATTGGAAAAGCAATTATTTATCTATCTTTTGGTTAAATAGGTTCTATGGAATAGTGTGAAAGTAATAAATTTATATAGTAAAAGTAAATATCTGTCACCTATGCTTCAGTTCAAACACAAAGAAAAGAGAAGAAAGAAACTGTTTTATTGATTCTTGGCTCTGGGAGAAGTTGTCTTCTTCATTTTGCTACACAATTTTCCCTCAGTTCATAGTGTTGATGAAAGACTAATGGTAAACTTTGCAAGAAGATTTGTGCTTCTTACCTCTGAAACCCTTTTCTCTATCCCAGTGGGCTTACATCATAGATCAGAGATGCTAGTATGCCATTGTATTACTTGTTACAATAATCTGTAAGTAGTATATTCATGCACTAGCAGTTAGCATATCACTTTAGTTATATTGCTATGGTTGTTTCTTAATTAAGAAATCCCTTGATCTTAGGTGGTGAAGGTTCTTGATGAGAAATTATGGGGTTCACCATTCAGCCGTGGCATGCATCCTTGTGTTGAGCCTACTGCTAAATATAAAGGTTACTTTTGTTTAGGGACACTTACTTTTGATTTTGCAACTACATCAAAGAACCTTGACTAACTTCGTTCTCTCTTTCCAAAAATATGTTCAGCTGTTCAGGAATCCAGCAATTATATGACTGTGAGAAGTAATGGAGGGCTGAATCAAATGCGTGTTGGTGTAAGTTCTAACTTACTCTTCACAATTTATGTGCTTTTATGAGCTAGTGGGTTGTATTGGTCAATTTAACTCACATGCTAGTAACGAATATTTTGTTTTCTTAACCCTAAAATGTGCTATACTTACCTGAATATTGCATGTTAGCATATGTCGTTTCACCTCCTCAGTTTCTCTTCCTTGCCACCAGGCTAGTATATCAGACGTTCATCCTTGCATGTGCGTTTGTTTGTGCGCTGTTTGAATGTTTACACTTTTGTGTGCTTACTTATGTAGTCATGTGAGTAAATTGTGTAAAGGCTTGTGTTTTTGTAGTTTGTACATGTGTGCATGCATGTTGGTGTTTGTTGAGAGCCTACACTTTCGTGTGCGGATTGTTTCAATTGGCTGCTTGTTGTGTGTGTGCCTGTTACCAGTAAATTTGGATGCAGCTGAATCATGTTGATAAGGTAGTGTCTACATGGAAGAAGTAATTTGTTCTCCGGTCCACGTTCTGCTTTTCCCTTGCTTTTCTTTGTTCTAATAAACCACTCTTGTCCACTAGATTGCTGACATGGTAGCTGTAGCACGTATTATGGGTGCAACATTAGTGATTCCTCAACTGGATAAGCGTTCATTTTGGCAGGACTCAAGGTTCGTTGACAATATCTTTATTTTGCTATCTAGCAGGGTTTTTTTTTTTTTTTTTTTTTTTTTTTTTTTTTTTTTTTTGGTATCTGCTTTGAGTTACCTTGCCATTTTGCTGGACTCTTGAGCAGTGTGTTTGCGGACATTTTTGACGAGCTTCATTTCATTGAGAGCCTGCGGCAGGATGTGAGGATTGTGAAGGAACTTCCCAAACATTTAGAATCTCTACCAAGAGCCCGTAAACACTTTAGTTCCTGGTCTGGGGTGAACTATTATGAGAATATGACTCATTTGTGGAAGGAATATCAGGTGGGAGCTTCTTTCCCTTTGTTAAATTTGTATTCTGGCTGTAGCTGCATAAGTGGATATCTGTTTCTGAAGTAATTGCGCTATTCTAATTATTGAAACAAAAGTAACAAAACAATCTTGAGCTTGCCAACTATTTGAAACTTGATTGCTTTGAACAAGCATTTTGACTTTTCTTTGCAGCTGAAATCATAGGATTAAATAATGTATAAAGTTTTTAAAAGTTGGATTACTATATTTGAAAGAAACATGAATTTTGTCTTTATTTGCTTGTTTTTAACTTTTCTACTCATGCCATTTAGGTGATTCATGTTGCAAAATCAGATTCCCGGCTTGCTAATAATGATCTACCTCTTGACATCCAGAGGCTGAGATGCCGTGCTCTATATCATGCTCTGCGTTTCACACCTTCTATTGAACTTTTGGGGAAGGTGAACCACTTAATTTGCAGTCATTGTCATTGTTAGGAAAAATCTTCTAATGAAATATAAGTCGTTTAAAAAACTTGAAAAAGCTCAGAAGTTTGTTGATGGTTGACATTGAAAAATAAATAATAGCTTAAAGCAATAACCTTTTTAATTATACGTGTGTATCTTCCAGTGTATTGAATATTTAAGACTTCAGCTTGTGGTGGCAATTTATGCTACATGGACTTGGCTACTAAAATATTTTGCTTGGTTTTTTTCCTGAAACTGTCCACCTGTCATACCCATAGCACTCCATATAAGATACCAGACTTAATGTAAAATGAAGAGTGAAGAGTCCATGTAACATATGGCATTCATACTTCCTTTCATGTGGTGAATGTGTTTAAGAGGTTACCATGGTGTTTGTTTTAAACTAGGTTCTGACTTTATGACAGTGACACAACAGAGGCTGGTGGATCGGCTAAGATCACGTGGGGGTCAATACATTGCACTTCACCTTAGATATGAGAAGGACATGCTTTCGTTCACTGGCTGTACATATGGCCTCTCTGATGCAGAATCTGAAGAGTTAAGAATTATGAGGTATTGATGTGCATCTTACCCTTATAAATGCAATTATAGGCATATGATGGGTTTGTGCAGCAAAAAGTTGCTGGAAGCATCCAAGGTCATAGCCATGGATCTGACCGTGCTTTAATTGAGAACCAAATAAAGGGGATTGGAGGTTTAAACAATAGTCATCTAGAAAGCAACTCAACAAATAAAGGGGATTGGGGTTGGGGGTGAACTTATTAGTTTCAGTATCCTTTCTTTTCTTGTCAGGTAAAATCATATTTCAATATACTTGCTCAATTCCCATCCTCCTTTTTGGTCCTTTCCTTGGTTCTTGTTGTGTTGTCTTCCCTATTTCTTCCTTGGGCACTGTGTGTGGCGCGGTGTGCTTTTTTTTTTCCTGTGAAAGGCGGTTGGGGGGCTGGGAAGAACTTATCTGTTTTCAGCACCCTTTCATTAGGTAAAGTCATATTTCAATATATTTACTCAGTTCCCACCCTCCTTTTTGGTTCTTTTCTTGGTTGTTGTTGCGTTGTCTTCCCCGTTTCTTTCTTGGGCACCTTGCCAAACTTATCATCAGTGTCTTTTTTGGCTCAGTTATCAGTTAAGTTCTTTTGGCAGTTCTTTGCTATGTCTTTCCATTTCTCGCACTTATGCTGGGGTGGCATGTTTGCTAGCCATCTTCCTACATTTGCTCTAGGCTAGCACTTTTGCTACCCAAGCTTGAATTCTTATGATGCTGCTGTGCTAATCATCAACAAACTTTTGGTTGGCATCTTAGCCATGTTTGCATAAATTTATGGTGTTTGCTGTTTTCCTTTGCATAAATTTAGAATTACTATTACTATTCCGACATAGATGTTCTCCTCCAAAACCGATGACCCCCCCCCCCCCCCTGCAATCCTCTCACCAGTCCATTATACTTTTGCCCCAAAATTTCTAACATCCTCCTCCTTTGACCCAATTTACAACTGTTCAAGTTGGTTTACTTAATGGCAAACTGGCGAATTCAGAGGTCTCCACATATTTTTACTAAGTTCTTAATGTGCTTGTCACAATGCTTGATTAGGCCCTGCCTGCTTAGTTCCTCCCCTTATTCTTTCCAATCTGGAAACAGTGTTCTCTATTACTTTAAAGATGCAATGACCTACATTTCTTCTGTTGACAAGATTAATACATGCTTCGTTGCCAAAATTTGCCAGGGAGAATACAAATCACTGGAAGATAAAGAAAATAAACTCCACTGAGCAAAGGAATGCAGGTCTTTGTCCATTAACACCGAAGGAAGTTGGAGTATTTATTCAGGCTCTTGGTTATCCTCCATCGACATTAATATATATTGCAGCTGGAGAAATTTATGGGGGTGCAAAGCGCCTTTCAGAGCTGACGTTGCGGTTCCCTAATGTGGTTTCCAAGGTACATATAAAAAAAACTGGGGTTTCAAGCTGAGTTAATCAATAGTTCAGGCTTTTGGCAGAGCAGCTCTTTATGAGGATATGCTTAACTGGTCCTTTGATGACAGGAAACCCTGGCAACTCAAGAAGAACTAAAAGAGTTTTCCAATCATGCATCTCAAAACGCTGCAATTGATTATATAATTTCTGTTGAGAGTGATGTGTTCATTCCATCTTATTCGGGTAACATGGCAAGGGCTGTTGAAGGTCATCGACGATTCCTGGGCCACCGGAAGACAATCACACCAGACAGGTAATGCACTATACAAGAGAATACCTGATTAATCAATGACCTTTTTAAACGATTTTTTTTTCTCCATTCCTATCTTGGTAGCAACATGCTAAATTACTAATCTGCTAAATTTATAAGATAATACACTTTTGCTTGCGAATTTTTTTGCTAAAGGTCCTTAAAGGCCTAATTGACATATATTAACACGGAAATTCTCGTTTAGATATGCTGAGGTGTGGTCAAAATACACATAGGCACTCTAATGTCAATTATCATGTTGTGTTTGACTTTGTATTTTCTTCTTTTGCTTGCTTTTCTGCAGGAAGGGTCTGATTGAAGTATTTGATAAGTTGGATTCTGGGCAGCTGGAAGAAGGGTCATCTTTCTCTAATATTATCACGAGGATGCATAGGAATAGGTAAGAGCTGCACTTGAATTCTCTCCTCATCCTCTCACATTTTCTTTGTATCTGTGTCTGGGTGTGTGTGTGTCTCTCTTCTGTTTTGGGCGTGTCACAACCGTAATTAGCTCTTTAGATCTTGGTGCATAGGGGCACGTAAATTTGGGCGTTCTACTTTCACCTTGCAGTTACCCTTTTAGTTACCCTTTTGCTCATACTGAATCCCCTTGGGAAAGCTTGGAACGTCTTGTCCTTAGATGTCCATTTCCAGAGCTTTCATGTCGTCCATGTTGTTACTTGTTGGTTAGTCAATTCCTGCAATGTTTATTTTGCCTTGTTATAACCCTGGCTTAAGGTTGTAGCTTGGCCATGATCTCACGGGTTGGATTTACCTTACACCAGGTAGAAGCAAATTCATTGTTGTAATGTTGAAGACAACTCTCTAAAGAGTCAGAGGGGGTGTTTGGTAAATGGCTTTTAGGTTGGCTTTTGGCAATTTTGGCTTGTTTGACTACTCTACCAGCCAAAGAAGGTGTTTGGTAAATGGCCGGTTGAGTTGGCTTTTGGCACCCCACAAGCCAACTTTTGAAAAGCCACTATGAGTAGCTTTTGGGGTTGGCTTGTGGCTGGTGAGGGTTATTTCAAGATATTTACAAGATACCAGCTAATTTTACCAAACACCTTTTATTGTTACCAGCCGATGAAAGCAGCTAATGCAACCAGCCAACATCTACCAGCCATCAGCCAACAGCCAACCGCCAATGTCACAACCATTTGCCAAACAGGGCCATAGAGTTATCAAATGCTGGCTTGTGTATATTTTTATTTGATGGGTGGGCTGGCAGGTGGGTTTGGTCACCGCGAAGGGCCTTATTTTTGTTGCAAAAATGCCTTGTTCATGTACAGCCTGTTTTTAGGGTGGGTCAAATGGGTTGACCTGTCTATGATCAGCTTTGACTGCTAGATGAAGCACCTTGTTGGGGAACCTTTTCTGATTTTCTGTGTTACCTTGCAACTCTCCTCTTTCCCCGCGCTGACAGAAAATGCATTTTAAGAAAAATTCTGTGTTTGAGATTCACCATATATTATGTCAGTGCCTCACGTTTTACTGAACTAAAACAGGCAGGGGGCTCCGAGGAAAAGGGGTGGCCCACCACCGGGAATAAAAGGCCGAGCACGAGTTCGGTTTGAAGAATCGTTTTATCAGAATCCATACCCGGAGTGCATATGTAACTCACAGGAGCAACCAAACAAGTCCTGAACAGCAAATAGTCACTGCAGCTTGAAGTTGAAAAATTTCCTGAACCCTGAAGTTGAAAATTTTCCTGAACCCGCTGGATGATTCTGATTACTGTGTAGCAGGTTCTTCTAACAGCATCAATATCACTCATGAATAAGAGTGACAAGATCTGATATGTTGCTATGCTTAGAGCTTATGTTGTATAATTCAGTTGCCATTTCTTTTCTGAACTTTCTACAATCCCATTTGTTCATTCTTTTTGCCCCCTGATAGGTACATAGTTCGTTCTTAAAAGGGGAATTTTTGTAAATCAAATCAATCTCCTAAATTCAGCTGTATTGCTCTAATCAACTCTTATAGATTTTTGTTATCAGAAATAATGTTATCAAGAAGTGGCTAGTTTTTTGGTTTTGTTTTTGCACATTTTCACTCCTGACCTGTAAATTTTGAATATAGAATCGTATTGATCCTACAGGTTTTGCACAAATGATTGATTTTAGGGTGGTGGTTTAGTTCGATTGCCCACAACTCAAGGATACTGATACCTAATTGCATAGACTTGGTGGATTAGGCATGGACAATTATAATGTTGGGGATTTAGTTAGTAGGTGCACTCATACACATCTAATAGGTATCATTAGACCCACTAAAGTTTAACCACAAGGCATGTGGTCAAGCGGTAACCTCCTGAGTTGATAACCAGGAGGTCCCGTGTTCGACTCCCGCCTTGTGGCCACGGGCTCTTCCTGTGAGGGAAGAGTTTAACCTGGCCTCACCCTTCGGGGGAATGATATCGGAAAAAATTCAAGACCCTAATATTTACTATTGAAACTTTACGTTGCAAGACCCATCCATGATATTTAAAATCTCTTATTGCACAAAAAAGAAAAAAAGAAAAGAAAATCTCTTATCTATATAGAGGCCATATTATTTCTTGAAATGCAAGACCCGTTCAAAATTATTTAGGGACTATTTAAGTATTATATTAACAATTTATGATAAATTTGACATGCACAAAAAGCTAATTGCTTGCAACTTATTGACTATTTAGTAAAATAACTATTTTTAAAATTTTATTTTAAAGTTGTTAAGCGAGCTTTTGACAACATACTCTAATTGGCTAACAAGAAATGCATATTTTTGGTACGGGGTTTGCGACTTAGGTGTGACTTTATACTTAGTATATATATTATTATTTTTTTTATTTAAGCGGTTGCACAAGAGTATTACTCTTTATACAATTCTTCATACTTTGGCAAAAGTAGCTCATGTGTTGGGTCGCGTAATTGTTTTGGTATGTTACTCATAAATAAAAGAATAAAGGGAAAAAAAATAAAAAATAATTGAACGTTTTGTAGGGCTTTGGAGTGGTTTAAGCAAAACCTATATTGTCTTTCCCCGCCACTCTTTCACTTTCCAGCCACCGCACTGCCCAACCCCAACATCTCCTGGTACGTCTCTCTCTCTCTCTCTCTCTTCTTTTCTCTTTCTCTCTCCGGCGAATGTTGTCGGTGACCACCGGTCATCTTCGACCGGCCAGCTTGCTTTTCGAGCTGGCCAAATGCCCTATTTTTTCACCCTTTATCATCGTCAATTGATGCTTTTGATTTGTAGAATTAGGGTTTTTTTTATACGCAAACCCTAGGTCTAGGCCTGAAATTGAAATGGCTTGGGGTTGAATTGGTTGCTGTAGGTGTCTTAGGGTCCTTGTCGACACTCGATACGGCCTGTTTTGCCAAATTGGAGTAATGGGGGAAAAGCAAAGAAGGAAAACAAAGTGAATTCACTGATCATTTAATATAATTCGGGTTAGATATACTAGTAGTAAAATAGGAAAAGCAAGGTTTTTTTTTTAGTTAAATGAGTAAAGTAAAGAAGAAAAAAAGAGGAGAGAAGATGAGTTTTGGTCTGTGTAATTCAGTTTTGTTTTTCCTACATTTATTTAAGTTCTACAAATACCTAATCAAAATTGAAACTGCAAAACTATTCAAAATCAAGATGTCCCTAATGCTTAATGTCTTCTAGTTTGGCATGGCTTTAGCCCTGTGAGTAGTTTTTTCTTCTCTAAATTAGCAGATGCCTGCGTTTTGTTCGAGTCAGGTTGTGAGTTAACGTGAGTCTTATATGTACTCTTTCTTATAGGATTGAGCTGTGAAAGTAGCTAAAAGAGGATATGGTGGAGAGAAACGAGGCACGGCCATCAGGCACTGTGCTGCATAAAAGGAAGAACAAGGGCAAGAAACACCATGATTCTAAGAGAATGAAAGTTGTCCCAGGAATGGGAAAGAAGAATAAAATTAGCCAGAGAAAACAAAAGTTATTCCGTAAAAGGGCTAGGGAATACAATTCAGATGAAGAGGAGGAGACTATCCCAGAAAGCACGGGCGTAGCGATGGACACTGAGAAGCGTCGGAAATTTAGAAATGACGAAGGTGAGGAAGATCATGATGTCTGGAAAGAAAAAAATGCAGCTTCAGATGATGAAGTTGTTATTCCAACTGGGATCACGAGGTTTATAGAAGGTTCCAAGGCATTTGGGATTGCATTTCAAGCGATCATGAAAAGTCAAGCAGAGGATGAGACACTGGTAATTTATACTACAACTTAATGACGTCCCTTTTCAAAAATATCTCTGTAACTCATGCTTGGGCCTTGGGGTCTTTTCCTTGTAGGGTCCAGTATTAGCAGCACGAAAAAACCTTGTTGTATCAAAACTTGCTGAAGAAGATGCTGAGCGAAAGGCTAAAGGGGAAGCAAAGAAGGAAAAACATACGGTATCTCTTTGTTACCTTTTTGATGAATTGAATGGTTTCCCATTCTTTGTAATGTGTTGGCACAACATTTATACAATGTGCTCTTGGCTGAAACTTCTTAGATTGAGGAGATGGGGCATAAAAAACCTGCCAACTTCTTAGATGCACATGAGAAGTTTCTGATAGGTGTCGCTACAAAAGGAGGTATGACCTGATCATTGTATCTTTAGCAAAACTTCACATCCTTTGATTATTTAACTTCAAGCTTAATAGCACAACTTAGTTCACGAATTTCTTGTTTCCTTTGTGCTGGTGTGTTCTCTTTGTGCGTGTGCCAATCGACTTTCCAGTGGTCAAGCTGTTTAACGCTGTAAGTTCTGCTATCGGAGTTTAAACTGCCTTAATTAAAGCACATCATATATTCAAGTTATTTATTCCTATATCTTTTCCCAGGTCAATAAGGCTCAAAATGCTCAGAAAGGGTTGAATCCTTCAAGGTTTAAAGACGCAAAAGGTACAGCTCTTGTCCCTTGAAGTAATAGATTTCTCTGGATGATTGTCATTCTTATGTGAAGCAAAGTTATTGTAGTATCAATAAACCTCTACCTTGGTGGTTACTGCACTTAAGTTATTCAAATCCATGTTCCAAGTGAATTTTCTCTCTGATTCTATACTCTGTTTTAAAGCAAGGGTGAACGCTTGGAACTGTAATAAGGTTTTGTCAAGTAATTTGGCTTATTGGGTCAAGTCCTCAATCTAACATAAAATATTGAATATTGAATCTTCTCGCAAGCGCCATAAATGTAAGGATATTTGTCTTTATTGACTTATGGGCCTCACTTCTCCACGTACAAACAAACAAGAAAGGAAGAACTTTTATCATTAAAAATTGTCATCAGACAGATAAGATTATCATAATATCGAGGTACAAAGTGATAGTTGGGGTGAGATGGAGATATGAGCTGTTTCTTGATTGCCTGACTTCACAAAGATTAGTTTCAGTTGAAAATTGTATCTAGTGGTTGCTGTAGGGAGCAGTTGGGGGTTTCTTGTGTCTGGGTCCTGGCTCCTTCCATCAACTGTAGCAATCTAGAGAAAAGAGTAAGAAAAACATACTGTGGAAAGAGGGGGGGGGGGGGGAGCGGGTTTAAGGGGAAACAGAAGCATGAGGAGCACCTATCTTCATGAGTAAAAGTACCCATTGGGCTTTAAAACCTGGGTGGTTGGATGCAACATGATCCTTCAAATCAAAGATACAATTCGCCTCATTCTCCCGCCAAATCCAAATGCTAATTTGAATTAGTGTCTATGTGACCGGATTCTGTTTTGAATACACTTGGAGTTCTCTGCTTTGTGTCCTATAGTGCAATCTATTCTTTTGATTCTAAATGTGATGGATTTTATTTTGTTTTATTTTATTTTATTTTATTTTGATGCCAGCTTTGACAAAGCGAAGAAAGGAAGTGTTCTTTTCAGAATTGGGGAAGACTTCAGCAAAGTCAGACGAGACAACAGCAAAGGTTTGACATCCATCTTTTCCTTCTATTTTGATTTCTAATTCTTTTTTCCCAATATTACGAAGCTGTGGCCACTTGCTTTGTATGTCATTACACTCTGACCTGCACCTTCCTCTCCCAGCATCATTTTTTTCCTTTATTTATTTATTTATTTATTTTTCTGGATATCTGTGTTGTGAGCGATTTTTGGTTTCCAGAATAGCCTATGGCCCAAATTAATCCTATATTGGAATTATGGATGCTGTAGGACTAGTATCTTTATGGGATTGGTTTTTGAAAAACAAATTGTATTTCTCCAATATTTTTCCTGGTAGCAAAATAGCACCGTCAGTATTTCTTGTGCAGTTGTCCTTTAAGCTATACATAAATTTGATTTCGGCATTTCTGAGATACAGGTGTCTGCACGCAACGGTGGGGAAGATGACAGCCAACCTGCATGGGCTCCATTACGTGACACTTTCATGTTAACAAATTCTAAATTGAAGGACTGGGATAAAATGGCAGTAAGAAATATGGAATTTCCTTATCTTTCAGGCATCTTCTAATTTGTTAACTGCAATTTTGCTTACAATCTCCAGCAGTTAGGATACTTAAAAGCTCTGGAATTAGTTGATTGATATCGAGTGACTGGCTGATTGATACGTTTGTTTGCGGACTTTTTTTTTAGGAGCAAACGGATAGCTGATTTAGTTCATTGGGGGCCACTCGAAGTTTATGACAACTGAAGCTGTATTCATTTGCGAAGTTCATTCCTGAGTACATGTGCAATTGCTTCATCAGAGTTTATGCCGGGTCTGCCGTTTGTTCTGAATTTCAATGTCAATGGCAATTGTTGATCTTCTAATCTCTTTTTCAGAAGTGTATCAAAATTATACAGCAATATTTGGAAGTTATAACGATTCTCTATATCCACATTTTACACCATCAGTTCGTTATATAAATTTTTTATCTGAAAATGTGTAATTAGCACTTTTCACACCGTTGAATATAAGTAACAATGATGACATTGGTTAAGATATGATATATTCAGCACACAGCCAATGTCTCAAATGCCGTTTCACATAGTTATGCTTCTATCACTAAGGAGCCGTGTTTNCGATTTTTAGTTTCTTCACAAATCTCTCTTCTCCTCCCCTCTCAGTCTCCACTTTCTTCTTCAAGAGTTTCTCTAGCGCAAGTTGGTTTTTTGGAAACTCATTGGGAGAAGAAAAGTGAATGAGGAGAAGGGATGAAAGATTTTTGAAGGAGAAACTCATAATTTCATAACTAGGCCAAACAACCTCTAAGACTAATGACTGATCCAAATAGGAAGGGTGAAGCATTGTATTAGGATTACTAATAGCTCATGCTGCTAATGATCCTTGAATTTAACATGCCCTTCAAATCACTATAAATAGAAGGTTCGATGCCTTTCCGGTAGTTGAATGAATCAAAGATCAGGTACGAATTATTCTTATGCGTGAATTGCACAAATTCAAAATTTGAGAATTAAATTCTAGTAATCACCACCTTAAATCTACATCCTTCTTGCAATCTTGAAAATGTACAAATAAATTCACAACCATTTATACGCCTAAACCTAGTTCTTGATCGAATATCACTCTAGTATTGTGATAATGCCTTATTTACTCTCCTTCTCTGTGTAATAGGAGTAGTGGATTACCACAAATCTTGAACCATTTGATTGATGATTGTGATTTATTAATTCATACTTTTATCTATTCAATCTAATAACCATACAAATTATTCTTTCTTACTATACTAATCTCCTGATTCTTGTTACTAGTCTATCAAGAATCACATTTACAAATTCCACCAGTTAAGAGGATGCTGAAATCAGATTACTTTACACCATAAATGAAAAATTATGCTATGGGGGCATGAACATAGACACTGAAGCAATCACTATTGCCAGTCTCCCTCGACATAATTACAGGCAGCAAGACAGCCGAATGACGTTCCAAGACCACAATACTGTGATAATTCCAAATGGACGTGATCTATTGTCAGATCCATAGTTTTCAGAAAAAACAACAAATAAGTTTGCTAACAGATACAAAAATGTTGGTCATTTTTTGAACGCTTCAGTGCGAATCAGAAGTCCAAACGTACAGATTTGATCCTAATAAAGCAATACGCTCGTACCAGCACAATGTAATGCATTTCCCATTTCATTTTCCCCTGTCCTCCAGCTCCTCATGCATGTGCAATAAAATAATCAGCTGATGATGGTCTGTGCTACGTAGATCATCTAGTAAGAATTCGTTTTTGGCCATGTCATAACATTCATCATGGCAGAAAGTCCAGAAGATATCTGCAGTTGACGTAATATAAAGGTTGAATTTCAAAGGACGCAAATACTTCAATACCTATTTCCTTGATTCTTCTTATCCTGTGTATTTATGCAAGCAGCAGACCAAACACACTCTACCCTGTTGAACTCCACGCCTAAAAAAACCTTAAATCTAGCCATGATTCAGTCAAAACTATCAAGGAATAATTATATTCTCATGAAAGTGAGTGGGTCAGGGAATATTACCTGCCAGACCAAACAGAACTACGTTGAAAGGCTGGCACACCCAAGCCTTTCTTAAGATCGCTCAGCATCATAAGAACAGGAGCTAAACCCCAAATATTGTTGAACGTTGAATCTGCAAAGCCGGTGGGCAGCGGAATCATGCAACACGGCACCAAAGCAGATATGATGCCATCTGCATATCACTGTCAAGAACACATTAGAAGAACATTAGGTTATCTTTCAATACTCTTCATTTATCTAAAGTAAATTTAGTGGCTTCTAAAATTCACAACTAAACTCAGCTAATGATAGTGCCTCAGAAGTAACTGTGGACAAAAGGTCTAAGGTGATGCTGAAAAAAGGGGGTTGCTCTCTCCATCCCACCCCTGATTCTCGGAAAATCTTAGATTTGCAGCATAACAAAACACATACAAATACTGCCACATGCAGGACACTTCCAAATCATGCCTTAGGCTTTGCTTATTTCATTGTTTCCACAATCATTCTGCAACTTACTTTTTCTCTCACAAATTCAGTTGAAATGAACAAAGACTTGGGTCCCCAATCTCTGTGTATTCCCACAATAACACGACACTCTGCGCCCAAGCAGACACCAGGGGAAATCAGAAAAAGATGTAGGATTGATTTTGGGATAGTTTTCTTTTGCAGCTGTGTTAAGTCTCGAAGAGTTTATGCAAAGACAAAAAGACCCAACAACAACCCAACTTTAAGTCACAAGAGAACTTAATATGTTAAAACTAGAACCACAGCAATCTAGAAATATGATATCACCATTCACCGGACAGTAAAAGAGTACATAAACAGTGCAGATAGATACAGAAAATAAAGGGCTTCCAGATTCTCTGTTAAAGACATTCAAAAACCACAACCGTTTCCAATACTGAAAAGGCAATACATATAAATTAAAAAAAAGGGTTATGAAACTTATAAAGCACCTTCTGGAGTTATTTCTGTTGTAAACAATAGCACAACAATCAACAAGTTAGCATACTCATCCCATATCAGAGAACACAGAAGAATGGACGAGATAAAAAGACCTCTTCTCCAGGGATGAGGTTGAACCAGAAGGAAGCATGGTAGCCATTAAGGTAAGGTCACTACAACCAATGTCAAAGATAAGGCACTAAAGTCTTCAGACAGCACATGCAAATTAGCAGACACCATACTGTGCATTACTCTTGGGTTTGTTCTCCTGGTAAACATGGAGGGGTACATGGAAGGAAAATACATTAGAAGAATCTTTAAAGCAGACAAATGTAAAAGGCTTCTACAAGCAAGACCCTCCTGTCTCGTAATGGTCAGAACATATCTTTCATTGGGTTCTCAAACAAACTCATGAATGATTTTTAGGGCAATTACAGCTTATCTTTACTTAAAATCATGGTCAGAACCTATCTTATACTAGCACAGAGTCACAACACACATATCCGGAGACAAAACCCACCCAGATCTCCTCCTCTGCAGAATATCATGAGCATTCAGTTTACCTACTGGCCAGTGCCAAAGTCTATCCAAAAGTGCACACCTTCAAGGGCGCCTTTGACTTCCAGATGAAATTAGCAAGGAAGAAATGAGGATATTGCGATGAGAGGCTGAGATAATGGAAGAAGGATTTACAGAAGAAGATCCAAGAGGAGTCTCCAACCCAAACTCCGGAGTCATCATTTGGGACAAGTTGAGTGGTGTTTAAAACACTAAGTGACGAGGTGAGTTCCTCCATCACTCTATCATGAGGGGCCCTCCGTAAGTGAAGATTTCATGATCCATTGACACCATTGTTTAGGACATACAAGAGACCATGTGCAACGATTTTCAAAGGCACGCTAGCAATCAAATTTATCCCAACATGAAGTAAATTAGCAAAGCTACATCAACCCTAAACTATGATCCATTGACACCATTGTTTAGGGCATACAAGAGACCATGTGCAACGATTTTCAAAAGCATGCTAGCAATCAAATTTATCCAACATGAAGTAAATTAGCAAAGCTACATCAACCCTAAACTATGAGAAATTAGCTACTCGTGATTTTAACCAAGAAATTGTAACAATGAAGCACAAGCATGAGAAATTTGCAAACTAAAAGTGAATAATCTAATAGCATGAATAGTAAACTAAAATGGAAGAAGCAATGGAAGGAGAGAGAAGTGAAGTAAGGAGAAGAAATTAACCAAAGAAATCTTCAACTGAAATTGCTCCAAAAGTTGACAAACGATCTTGTAGAATTCGTACAAAGCGATAATTTAATCTAGAAAAGCAATAACCTTAACTAGTTTTAATCCATAAAGCTTAGAAAATGGGATGAAGTTGGATGGTGAAGACTTAGGATTAGAAGCCCTTTTATATCCCCCCAAAATCAGAAGAAGAAGCTCGAAAGTCTCTCCATTCATCAGCTATTTTTCATGTGAATCTTCTCAGTGATGCTAGAGAAAAGTACATCTACTCAAGATGAAAGGGGAAGAGGGGAGGCAGTTCATGATAGAATTAAGAGAACAGCATACCTCATTAGCCATGAGTTTCTTTTGAACAACGTCATTCATATCAGCAAGATCAACCATTCAATCCAGAAGCATAGCCATCTTGTCTTTAAGGCTGCTTTTCTTCTTTGTCACAGGAGCCACTTCTGCTAAAGTATCATTTTGGCTTGTTTTGCTGAGTTCATGGTCACGAATTATCTTCTCAGTCATATCAGTCTTCCTTTCCATTTCTTCAGAGGCCTTTAACAAGGGACCCAGAAACAAATGAAGTATATCTCGAGCAGGATCATCAGTGTAGCTAGGATTAAAGATGTTTCCTCCACTGACGGAAGATTCTGTCGAAGGAGAATTTGTGGACAGTTGCTTATCAGTGATTGAAATCCTATCTTCCGGGTGCACAGTTAGATCTTTCTCTGACCCAAGCTTAGAGATGTCTGTATGTAGAGGTTTACTTTCTGATTCAAATCCCATATTTTTTGATTTTTGAAGCTTTTGCTCTCCATCAGCATCCACATACTGCAAACACATGATGAAGAAACTAGCAAGAATAAGTGACCACATGCCCAAATCTTGGTGTCTGTACTACAAATGCATATTGCAGAGCCATCATCCCAGTATCATAAGACTCTTTCATTTGGGATTAAAAACAGCCTTACCCTTGCAATTTGAAGAGGCTGTTTCTTTAAGACTCCTAAGTGCAAATGCATCAACTGACATATTACTTCATGAATATTACAAAAAAGTACACAAATATAATGATACAAGGCGAGTTTTCTTGAATGTATGTTGATGTAGGAGAAGTAATGTAAAAGAAGGAGGACAACAAGCCCTCTCACACAAGAAAAGAAAAACAATAAATACAGAATAGCCTACCCGCCCCTCCATAGCTCTGTTAAAAGACATTGCAAGAACTACTTACAAAAATAGAGGTCTGTTTACTGTTCAGTGAGTTTATAAACATTTAATTCCCTGAATGATTAGGGTGGACATAGGTGAGCCATGCCCCACCTCCCCCAAGCTTTAGTGTGCATATTGGAATTTTTCATCAGTTTTACTAGATCTGTCAAAGACATCGCAAGAAATACTTACAAAACTAGAGGTCTGTTTAATGAGTTTATAAACATCTAATGCCCCAAATGATAAAGCTTAGGGTGGACAGAGGTGAACCATGGGGGGGGGGGGGGGGGGGGGGGGGGGGGGGGGGGGNGTGAATTTCTATCCATTTTACTAAATTTTTAATATAATGCCCCCCCCCCCCCCAAAAAAAAAATAAAAAATAAAAAGTAATAATAAAATCAAACAAGTAATGTTTTTGGCCCCTCATGATGCTAACTTTTGGTTTCGCCCCTAGCCCCGATACGAAAAGCCAAAAGGACACACCTCTTGTGCAATGCTTATGAGATCTTCCGTGGTAAGTTCATCATCATTTGAAATACACTCAACTGTTCCATTATGCAAGTCCTCTAATAACTCTTTCGCCTTATGTTTCTTCCTCTTTGGGATAGCATTATCTTGATACCTTTTCCTCACAGCAACATCAACTTGCTTCTCAGTATCACTTTCACACAAGTCATTACCTTGATCTTCACGTAGCTTATTTGACGTTCTTTGCCTTTTTCTTGCTTCACATTTTTTAAGCAGATGTAGTTTGTCTCCATCTTGAGATCTCTTCCGGGCCTTGACATTGTCTTTCTTCTCTATATCACTTTCATCCAGGTCATCACCTTGATGTTCTTCATGGTTGATCGACTTCTTTTTGCTGCTTCTTGCTTCACTTTTTTTGAGCAACTGAGATTTGCTCTTGAGCAATGGGGCCTCTGTGTCATGTTGGTTCCTTTTAACTTTCTTCTGGGGCTTGCAACCTGTTGTATCAAGTTCTTTTGGATCGTTTTCTTTATCTTCTTCTTTCACTTCTGAAATGCTTGCTCGATCAACAACATGAGATTTCAGCATCCATGACGGTAATTGCCGTCTTGCTCCACCATTCATGTTTCTGAAGAAAGTTACAATTATTATGGCTTTACAATAACATACTTCACCGTTAAATCCGCTGAATGAGACAGAATTTTACAAGCAACAGAAAAAAGTACTTGAACAAATTGTTTAAACTCTCATCAGAATATACGCGCCGTTTCTCTTCCAGTAACTAGGAAGAAGATTACACCGATACTGAAGCTTGTATTAGAAAGAATAAAGAAGATTTTAAGGATCTGCAAATAGCAAAATATAATCAATTAATGATATTGCAACTTTTCTCTTTTCTTTTCCACCTTCCTTATGAAGAAAACTGGTCCTCTCACATCCTTTGTATCACTCTCTTCTGTCTCCCTCTTCACCCCAACCCCCCTTCAACCGATAAAAGAGTAATTAGAATAGTCATACATAAATGAGGCAGTGATGCCTTCTTCAAATCTATTCACTGCATTGATCCTCTCTAATTCCTTTACACAAAACTAGGGTCATCCTATACTAAGCACCTTCATGTACTAAAAATGCAAATCTAAAGCAAAAATTATGAATGTCAAGAAAAGACATATACTTTTGATACTCCTAACACCCAACACATTCCAAATTACCCACGCATATATCACAAAGGTAGTGGTCGGGGCACTACAGTTTGGGTGCTGAAATTATCAAACAAATTATGAACCTAGCAACGACAACATTAGATAATTCTTCCAAGGCAGCCACTAGTTTGATTCATAAACAGCCCTTTCTATCACATTCTACATCAAGATAGATGGATGTATGCAGTTGTTTTTCTCATGATTTGACTACAAGGAATGAGCTTTCTCTGTGAGGAGAGTGTAAGGGCAAAACAATTCTCTTCACATTAGAAACTTCGGACCTTGAGAATCAGAGCCAAAAAAACTAAACCTTAACTCTCTTTAAGGAAAATTCAAGCATCTGATACAACACTAATGACAAGCATCGACTTAGATTTACAAATGGACAATAAGGAATCTAAATTTTAAATCTTTATTCTAAAATGGAAACCCTCAATAGAGGAGAAACAAAAAAAGAAGAACCATCAGGATGTAAAATCTCAAAATGTCAAGGATATCATTCCTTCGACTACCAATTTTGTCTTTCTTGTCTACAAACTAAACTGACAAGTGGGTTCAAACAAAGAATTTTGAGACAACACAACAATTTCCCATCATTTCCATACTGCACTTGAAATTCGATTAAACTAAACATCCTTCAGAAATTGGTAAAATTGGTGGGCATAGCTTAAAGCTAGAATCTTGTCACTGAAAAATGACAACAAATAAAAAACCCTTTTGTGGTATAAAATCAGTGTTCTAGATTAGGGTTTTGAAGCAATTGAACCAAATAGATTTCAATACAATGAAAGATAGAAAAGGAGATGGGATGGCTTACCTGTTGCAATGAAAGTTACTCGCAGAGTTCTTGATCCTTGGGGCGATAATCTGCACGTTCGGTTTTGGTTGATTCGCTCTCGTATTTGAATTCTTGAAGGAAAGCAGAAACAATGGGGAAAATGATTTTTGTACAATGTTTGGAAGACCCAACGGACGTTGATTCGGCCTGCCTGGTTGGTTCGATAGTGCACGGGCACAATTGAGTGAGTCGGGTGTTGTGCCCGTGCCCGTGCCCGGTTGGTTCGACGTTGAAAATCGAAAACTCTGAAAAACCGTACGTCTTGATAGGTGTCATATCGTGTGTCGGACACTTGGACACGATATGTATCGATTTGGACACAACACTTATTGGGCTATTTTTCTTTTGTGAATGGCTTTTCTCCAATTTTCATGTCATGTCCTTGTCCACGCAACTAGATCGAAAATGACACGTGTTAACACAAAGTGAAAGGCATAAAAAGTTCATTATTGCCTCAAATGTTAACTAAATTGAATAACATCATTATTAACTATATTAAAGAAAAAGATTAGTGGTAATTAAATTAAACATAAAAATCCGAATAAGTTGGTTGTGTTTGACCACAGAGTTTATAGTAGAATGAAGTGATTAAAAAATATCTAACCACTACTAATACAATTCTAGGTGTTTCATTCAAGAGTGGTTGATGGTAGTGGTTGCCTTTGACGTAATGTTCATGTTATACAATGATATACTAACCTGAATGGTCAGTAATAGACATTCTTACGTCAAGGAATTAGTAGTATTTTGCTCATTGAAACACTTTACACTTGAGAGTCACTAATTTGGAATTGGCAAATGGTTAGGTGTCCCATTAGGGGCACGCAAAGATGGACATCCACAAATTAATATTTGACTTTTGTTATCTTAATTTATACAACTAATAATTTACGCATAGTGGTGTACCATTAGAGCACTTAAATATTTCCCAAAATCAAACCTAAAACTAGAAAGAGTAACACTTTTGCACAAGTGTTGAACTCTTTGATAACCCAATTTAGAGGTTATTTTTACAATTCAAGACAACTTTTAATAACTTATGGGTGACTTTAATTACTTTAAGATAATTTATAAAATTACTACAATTACTTTTTTATTTGATAGAAATTACTAAAATTACTTTATCTTGTAAAAATTTACATCTAAGGCCCTGTTCGGGATGGTTGTCAGTTGCCAGTTTTTGGTTTTGAAAAATTTTCAACTCTTCGTCGAAATATAATTTAAAGGTAAATTTTTTTGTACTTACAGTTCCCTGCTTAATTTTTAAAACTGACAACAGAAAACTGAAAACCAAAAAAAAGTGGTTTCCAAAAAAAAAAAATTAGTTTTAAGTTTTTAAAAAAACTGAAAATTGGCAACTGACAACCACTCCAAACAGGACCTAAATATCTACAAGCAACCTCTCAAATAAAAAAAAAATTATTATTGAATTGGATTGCTTAACGCTTAGACGGTTGCATCCAATAATATGTCAACTAAAAAAATCCTTGGTTCATGAGAATGTTCATTTTGTAAGTTCTCCCTCATGCCTAAACCCCCAAAGGCTCAATTTACAC
Source organism: Mesembryanthemum crystallinum (assembly GCA_030267885.1). NCBI lineage: Eukaryota > Viridiplantae > Streptophyta > Magnoliopsida > Caryophyllales > Aizoaceae > Mesembryanthemum > Mesembryanthemum crystallinum. Next base: position 41,346 of record BSSO01000017.1, on the reverse strand, counting down.
TGAAACTCTGAAACCCCCACCTTTCGGTCACTCTCCTTCTCCTTCAACACTCATCTCATCCAATTCGATGCATTAGAACAAGAAGAAGAAGAAGATGGTGATTATGGCGACCAACATTTGCAGACATTTTGATCTCACTTCACCCACTAAAACCCTTTTACTCAACTCTCACAATAACCCCACCTCTTCTTCATCTTCATCTTCTTCTTCTTCTTGTAACAGGTTGAAGCTCCCTTTCAAAGCTCCCAACTTTTGCTCTAATAGACCCTTTCTTCGTCTTTCGCACCGCTGCAAAAGCGTCAAATTTAGGACCCTTTGCAGTTCTAACCCGAGTTTGACTCAGAAAGGAGATGGCGAAGAAGAAGAAGAAGAAGAAGAAGGTGATGCTGAGGCTGCTCAACTCTTTGAGGTGAGTTTTTTGGATTTTAAATGAAATTTCAGTATTTTGTTGATTTTTGGTATGAATAGAAAATTGGGTATTGAATGTTTGTGGAGAAAACTGCTGAAATTCACTTGAAAATGAATCCCCACATTTGAGATTAAGTAATGAGCACCCTACCTTCCAATTTGTATGTAAAATTTCATATTTTATTGGTCAAATGGAGTCTGAATTTTTTGTAAGAAAAACAGCCACACTACTTGAAGTCTTTACCAACATTAGAGTTGATGAGGTTGAAATTAGTGAATATAATAACTTCTTGGGTGATTAGAGATATTCCAATAAATTGGTCATTATAGGAAGCTATTGAGGTTAGTACTTGTTATGAAGTGTTTAAAGTGAATGTTAATCGGGTTAATTAGACATTTTGGTTTCTGGGATCAATTTTTCATGCTGTAATGTCCAGCTATGGTTGATTGGAACTTTAGAGAGTAGTTCTTCTACTAGGAGAAATAGGCTATGTTACATTGATCCTGATTACGCTTTCTAGTAACTGTGTGGCATATAAGGTAGTCAGACGTGAATGGTGACCTAGACATTCTCTAGGGTGCCTCAATTTTGACCAAAAGCACACGAATTTGGCAATTCTCTATGTTGGAAACTTGTTGACAAGTCTATGTATAGGTGAACATGCTTGCTGATTGACATGAAATGTATCTTCTAATGATGTAGCCAGCCAGTTTTGATTCTATGGAAGTTGAGTTTTCAGTCTGGGGCATTTGTAGCATCTATAACTTTAATTGTATATTACATATATTGGTTGCTCAACTAAGATGATGGCATAATCATTGCATTTGTAGAAATTGAGGAATGCAGAAAGGGAGAGGGTACAGAAGCAGGAAGAGTTAGAAAACAAAGCAAATGTACAGCTGGAAAGGCAGCTAGTGATGGCATCAGAATGGAGTAGGACTTTGTTGACGTTACGGGGGAAGTTGAAAGGAACTGAGTGGGATCCTGTAAATTCGCACAAAATCGACTATAGTGAATTCTTGAAGCTCCTGAACACAAAAAATGTCCAGTTTATGGAGTACTCAAATTTTGGTCAGACAATAACAGGTTAGAAATACACTCTCTCAGACTTTCACCTGCATCTGCGGTTCCTCCATCCTTTTGCCTATCCCTTGCTTTTGGTTTCCTGTCTTTTCCTTTACTATTTTCTTTCTGTGATTTTATCTTCTTTTCTTGGAGATAAGGGTTGGTTTTGGTAGGTTGTTGTGAGGTACATTGATATTTAGACCTCGAATAGTTTGTCTGATCTACAGGTGCTGATAGTCTAAGTCAATATTCTATCTTTAATAGAAATTTGAATTTCTCCTAAAAAGGATGAAGAAATTATGTTGCAAGAAATGGACTTATGCTGTAGCTATATGCTTGTATTAATATGTGATGGTGCCATCTGTGACTGCCCTCTCCCTAAAGCACCAACTTTATGCATTCATTTGTTTTCTGTAACATCTTTGTTTATTGTTTACCGCTTATGGGTTCCTATTCACAGTCATACTGCCATACTACAAAGACGGAAAGCTAAAAGCGGAAGAGCCAGATAGAAACTCAAACAAAGAAATTGTCTTTAAGCGTCATGTAGTTGAGCGGATGCCAATAGACTGCTGGAATGATGTTTGGGGAAAGTTACATCAGCAGTTGGTTAATGTTGATGTGATTAATGTGAACACAGTGCACTACGAAGTCTATGCTTCTGTTGCAACAGCTGTTGTATGGTCTATGAGACTAGCCCTTGCAATAGTGTTATATCTTTGGATTGACAGTGTAATGAGGCCAATTTATGCAAAGCTAATCCCTACTGATTTGGGGAAACCTATCACAAACGTGAGGCAGCCACTTAAGCGTCAGGCACTAGGATCGTTGGGGAAGAGCCGGGCGAAATTCATATCAGCAGAAGAGCGAACTGGCGTTACTTTTGATGATTTTGCAGGCCAAGAGTATATAAAGCAAGAATTGCAAGAGATTGTACGGATTTTGAAAAATGACGAAGAGTTTCAAAATAAGGGCATATATTGCCCGAAGGGTGTCCTACTCCATGGTCCTCCAGGAACTGGTAAAACATTGTTGGCTAAAGCCATCGCTGGGGAAGCAGGACTTCCTTTTTTTGCTGCTAATGGAACTGATTTTGTAGAGATGTTTGTTGGTGTAGCGGCATCTAGGGTAAAGGACCTTTTTGCTAGTTCTAGATCATTTGCCCCTTCTATCATTTTTATTGACGAGATAGATGCGATTGGTAGCAAACGTGGTGGCCCTGATATTGGAGGCGGTGGGGCAGAGAGAGAACAAGGCCTGCTTCAAATATTGACAGAGATGGATGGGTTTAAAGTTTCCACAGCACAAGTTTTGGTCATAGGAGCAACTAATCGACTAGATATTCTTGATCCCGCCTTGCTGCGAAAGGGAAGATTTGACAAGATCATTAGAGTTGGTTTGCCTTCTAAAGATGGGAGACTGGCCATATTGAAGGTGCATGCAAGGAATAAGTTTTTTCGTTCCGAAGAGGAAAAAGAAACTCTGCTACAAGAAGTTGCGGAGTTCACAGAGGATTTTACTGGAGCAGAGCTCCAGAATATACTTAATGAGGCTGGAATTCTGACTGCTAGGAAAGACAAGGACTATATTGGCCGAGAAGAAATGCAAGAGGCCTTGAAGAGGCAGAAGGGCACATTTGAAACAGGACAAGAAGATAGTAAAGAAATTCCAGAGGAGTTGAAGCTCAGATTAGCATATAGGGAAGCAGCTGTTGCTGTCCTCGCTTGTTATTTCCCTGACCCTTATCGTCCTTTTGTTGAGACGAACATAAATTCTATAACCAGCCAGCCTAGTATGCGGTATGCTGAAACCCCGGGTAGAGTTTTCTTGAGGAAATCGAATTATGTAAACTCAATTGTTCGTGCTTGTGCTCCTAGGGTAATTGAAGAGGAGTTATTTGGGATCGACAATCTGTGCTGGATTTCTTCAAAAGCTACTCTTGAAGCTTCACGGCTGGCAGAATACTTGATATTGCAGACTGGGTTAACAGCTTTTGGGAAATCATATTACAGGAACCAACGAGATCTTGTCCCAAATCTTGCTCCGAAACTTGAAGCACTTAGGGAAGAATACATGCGTTTTGCTATAGAAACATGCTCATCGGTGTTGAGGGAACACCGTGAAGCTGTGGAGACAATTACCGATATACTTCTTGAGCATGGTGAGATTAAGGCTGAAGAAATTTGGGAGATATACAAAACTTCTCCTCGATTAAGTCAGCCTGCAGTTAACCCCGTTGATGAGTATGGTGCGTTGATCTATGCTGGGAGATGGGGCATTCACGGCATCAGTTGCCCAGGAAGGGTAACTTTTGCACCTGGTAATGTAGGGTTCGCAACTTTTGGTGCACCTCGCCCAATGGAGACCCAAGTAGTAAGTGACGAAACGTGGGAGCTAGTAGATGATATTTGGGATAGAAGGGTTCAGGAAATCAGAGACGAGGTCTCGAAGGAGGTTGAAGAAGAAAAGGAGAAGCCAGAACTGTTACTGGCCAGCCATTTCCTATGATTAGCAGCTGGCTGATGTCTCGCACATTGCCTTTGCCTTTACCCAAGGTCTTGACCTATATCTTTTGCTTGAACTCTCGGTATGAATGAAGACGTGGATGTCTATACAGTGGTTACTTGATTCTTCCTTTTGGGTGGAATTTGGTCTTTTCACAGGATTTAGGTTTCGAAGATAAGATTATAGAAGCTGCATATGAAATCGTAGGCCTCAGATCAGATGAATGCATAAGTTTGAGCATCTCCATCACTTGGTTAATGCAGTTTTTTAAAGTGATTCATGTAACATTATTTGATGTAAATTTTAAGTGTATTTTAGCATTTTGTATTATGATTTTTGTCAGAAAGATAGAAGAATACTTGCTACATATGTCATCTAGCTTTTAGCAGACAGCAGTTCCAGATAATCTAGTTCCAGCTATATAAATTCACGGAAATGTTTGAGCCTTTTCAATTAGAACGATATAATATGGAGTATTGAATACCAGAATTTTGCTCCAACAACACTTCCCTGATCATGTCATATTGCAAATTGTGTGAAGCCTTGTTGTTTGGAACTAGGATCCTCTACAACTACTGGAGACGTACAGTTATGTTTGTGAGGAAAATTTAACTGAATATACCTAACTTGGTCTAATCTTCTCTCCAAGAAAAGAATTGGACTTCTCAAGTTATTTGGAACTGATGAGGATCCAAATTTATTTTATTTTGCCCCTTTCATCATTAATTTTTGTTATGTCATGTCTTCTTTCAATACATAGGAAAACAACAACCGGGATACTTAACAAAAATGGACGAATGAAAAAAACACAAGGGAATAAAACTACTCTATTCGAAATTAATTGTCCTATTTAACTTTAAAATTTCAATTCTGACCATTAATTTTCATCAATATGTGTAAAAGCTTACTCCTTAAAAGCCCTCGGGCACACTTATAGGGACGTGGGACCTGATTCCCATGAGATATCGTGGAAATTTGACACACTTCCATTTTTAAGTTTACTCTCGCGCTTTTGGACGCTTTCGAGTGTCGGTTAAATTTCTCTCCACCGGCGTGTGTGGTAACTTAGGGGGACCCAAGAGGCCTCCTTGTGTCTTAAGGGGAAGGAGGCGTTCCAAGTGGCTTGACTCCCTTTGCACTCACATGTTCGGCGTTCGAATCCTCGTGGATGGGTGGCCACTATGAGGCCTCTAAGGGCTCTTAGGGACCCTGTTTTAATATTTGGGCTCCTTCCACGTTTCTATGGGGGGTGATCGTGAGATATCGTGGAAAAATGACTTACTTCCATTTCTAAGGTTCTGACACCCTGTTTTGCCACTTATACCTCACGCTTTTGGATCTTCCTAAGTGCCGGTTGAGTTTCACTCCATCGGCATGCATGGTGACTTGAGGAGACCCAAGAAGCCCTTTCGTGGCTCGCGGGGGCATTATGAGTATCCTAACTCCATTTGCACCCATGTTTCGGCATTAGGGGCCTCGTGGATGGGTGACTAATACAAAGGACTCGGTTACAGATCATGGGCTCCTCCCACATCCCTAAGGGGGTGCCCGTGTGTTTTCGTGCAAACACACTTTCTTTGTTGAGGTTTGTGGACCCCATTTCCCCATCTAAGCCCACGCTTTTGGACACTCCTTGTCATCGGCTGAGTTTCGCTCCTCCGGCACGCCTGATGACTTAGGGGGGCCCAAGATGCCCCCTCGTGGCTCGTGGTAATGTTCTGAGCGACCTTACTCCTTTTGCACCCACGTTTTCGGCGTTTTAGGCCTCGTGGATGGCTAACCAGTATGAGCCATTCAAGGGATCTTAGGGACCCGATTTCCGGCCGTAAGCTCCTCCAACATCCCTATGGGGATGCTCGTGCATTTTCGGGGAAAATTGACACTTCTCCATTTTTGAGGTATTGGGACCCTGTTTTGCTTATAACTATATAGCCTACACTTTTGAACCCTTCCAAGGCGTTGGTTGAGTTTCCCTTCATTAGCATGCCTACTGACTTAAGGGGACCCAAGAGACCCCCTTGTGGCTCGTGAGAGCGTTTTGAGCGGCCTAACTTCATTTTCACCCACGTTTTTGGTGTTTAGGGTCTCGTGGATGGGTGACCAATACGGGGACTACAAGGGGTTTTAGGGACCCTGTTCTGGCCATGGTCCACGACCCTATGGGGGTGACCGTTCATTTTCGTGCAATAATATCACATTTCCACGGGTGAGGTTCCTGGACTCTATTTTGCCCATTTATAACCCACGCTTTTGGACACTTCTGCGCGCCAGTTGAGTTTCGCTCCATCGATGTGCATGGTGACTTAGGGGGACACAAGAGGCCCACTCGTGGCTCGCGGGGGCATTTTGAGTTGCCTAACTCCTTTTGAACCCATGATTTTTGCATATGGGACCTCATGGATGGGTGACCAGTCGGGCCTCCAAGGGCTCGTAGGGATCCGACTTCCGGCCATGGGCTCCTTCTACATCCCTATGAGGGTGTCCATGTGTTTTCGTGGAAAATTGACACACTTCCGTTTTTGAAGTTCTGAGACCTATTTTGCCCACTTATGGCACAAGTCTTTGGACCCCCCGGGTGCCGGTTAAATTTCTCTCCACCGACACGTGTGGTGACTTTAGGGAACCCATGAGATCCCCTCGTAGCTTGAGAGGGGCACGTTTCGAGTGGCCTAGCTCCCTTTGCATTCATGTTAAGGGCCTCGCGGATAGGTGAGCGGTATGGTGGCTCCGATGGCTCATAGGAACCCGACTTTCGGCCCCAAGCTCCTCCTATGTTCGTATGGGGCTGCAGGTGAGTTATCTGGAAAATTGACACTTCCAGTCTTTTAAAATTGCTATGTTATTGAAGTGTGTTTCAAAACGGATCAAGCCATACGAATGCCCTGCTGCCTCTTTTTGAAAAATCTACAACGAAGTTTGGTAACTCCTTAACCAATCTCCAAATATGTATAATTGTGATGAAGCACCCTAGGTGGATAATTTTGCTCGAAACTGGAAACCTAGCAATATGTTTCCTTTGCTGTTTGACAATACAATCAGAATAGCTTCAAATCTCATCTCAGCTAAGCATAAAAGGAATACTTCTAACATTTATGTACATCAATACTAATTTTCTTTCTAATTGTAGATTGTCACAAGGTATTTTTGCAACCTAAGGCCTGAGTAATCATCGTACTGTATTAAGTCTAATCTTGCGGCTCTTATTTGCTAGAGTTGTGAAAGCCTTTACAAGCTCCTCCTTCACCATAAAAAGCACAGATGCAGCAAAAACACTCTGCACTATCTTTGTGCTCATCCCTTTGTAAAATCCAAAGAATCCTTCATATCGGAGCATCTTGATTATAGCGTCAAGGGTACCTGTTACAGAACAAGCAGTCAACAACCATGTGAGAAACAACCTTGTGTAGATGTAATGCAAAAACAAACTGAATGACAAGTTGAACACAGGAATTCATAAGGAATATCTATTCAAAATAAAACCGTGTTACAGAAAAAACATGCTAGGAAAATGTTATTGGTACAGGAAAGTAGTTAATTTCAGCTCAAATATAAGTGAAGCAGTAGAAGAGGACAAAAAATAAAATGCAAGAGTGACTTAGAATGTAGTTCTGACAGATTGCTTTTATTGAGTACTACTATTGCAGGAAAACAAGATTGCTGTTTGAATGGATTACAAATTGGAATTCCCAGTAGTTTCTTTAACATAAATGAAAACAGAACGATGCAGAGGCCTCATGATCATATACACAAGTATATGAAGCAACTTTCTGTTAGATGTCAAGTACTTGTCTTCTACTTTGTTCCTCCATAGAGAATGATAAAATCCTCTGACTCATAAACAGAGTGATGAAGAGGATAAAACTAGTCTATGTGCAACATCGGATTAATCAATTGCCACAAAAGTGCGAACCTAAATAATGTGTACAAAATGGAAATAGGAAAAACATAATATGACATATCATCAATGCATTGAAATATTATGTGTAGCATAGATAGTATGCATATCAGAACATACCAGAGTATCTCATTGAGACATTACTGCCAATATCCTGCTTTGCCTGAAGCCTTGACTGCAAACCATTTTAGAATTACAACGTAAGTCCAGAAATGCATTACTAATTCTTCCTTTTGTATGTATGCAAGGGAGAACATGACTGACAGTAAATACACAATCAGACTCGAAGCCTAGCTATCATAGGTTATCATCATCTCGAGGATAGAAAGTACAATCTCCACAACGATGTGCTGTGGTGTTCCTTGACTATCAAGGTTAGCCAGTACTTCCCAATTAAAGATTACATGAATAGCTGAAGTCAGTCTGTGTTCAAACCGATGAGATACTTCCCAGATTAGGCTGTAATGTTCACTTGTGACATGAAATTAATCCCATTTGAATAATGTTAAATAACAATATTCAGCAAAGTAACTTGATAGTAACTCCTTTTTTTCTTTTCCTTTTCTTTTTTGTAGGAAGGGGTTTATGCCGTAGGCGGATTCAGACCACGGCTTCAGGGTAATTTGCACCTTCATTTTCTGAAATATTGATTAAATGTGGTAAAGCAAATGTTAGGGTGAGACCGTGAGAGTATGAGAGCAAATCTCAACCATTCAATTGTGGATTCAATGATCATGATTATATCAAAGATAATAAAAATAAATTGCTCAATACTCTACTACAGTCGGTGAAACTCATGCTAATGTTGTCCAGAGTCCTCATGCCATCCTCCTCTCTCTCTTGTTCCCTCACCTCCTCTCCTCCCTCGACCTCCCCTCTCGTTGGTCCACCTTTCGAGGCTGGCTAAGGCCGCCTTATTTGTTAGTCATCATTAACGGCATCATCATCACCATCACCGCCACCACCACGCGCCTTCCTCGGAGACTTCTCCAGTTCTCCCCACGTGCCGACAACCAAACCGGTTGTCCATCCATCATCATCGGTCCACCACCGTAAATCAATCGCCGCTCGAGCCGAGCAGTTCTCCCCCTAACTGCCGCACCACCTGCACCATCCCACCTCCACCTAACCCATTTGCCGGGAAACCGATGACATTGCACTTGATGCCATCGATGTCAATCGCCGAGAATTTCATAATCCGATCGCAGAAGTGGTGGCGGTGGTGGTGGAGCTGGAGAGGAGGGATTTGGTGAGGAGAGAGAAAATGGTGGGTTTTTAGAGGTAGGAGGAGAGTTTTTGGAAACTTGCAATCACCATTGTTAGGTCTAAGACACAATCTCTTCAGCGTGGCGTGGAAAGGCTATGTGTAAGTGACCCCAGATTAGGCCAAAAGCTGTAGCCTAGACAGAGGCAATGGTTTGCTAGGAGGTTATAAAAAAGACCAGCACATAGCAAAATCTCAGGAGAAATTTGTTTCTTCAGCTAAATGAGAAGCCAATGATGACTAAATCACATAAAAGTTTTACTGTGAAGGAAATAGCAGCGCGGACCAGTTACAAGCACAAGTACTGAAGGTTAGGCACTAATGACCAAGAACTAAGTTCCAACCATGTATTTTGCATTCAATAGTTGCAGAGATTTTCCCAAGGTTTGAGGGTGAGAAAATGAGGAGGGAGGATTGGGACCATACTATTGATTAGAGTTTGATGTGCTTTTGATTATAGTTTTATGTATTTTCGATTATAGTGTACTATACTTTTGATTAAAGTTTGATGTAATTTTGATTATCTTGTACTGTACTTTTGATTATAGTTGATCGTACTTTTGATTGTAGTATGATGTACTTTTGATTATAGTTTAATGTACTTTTGATTATAGTTTGATGTACTTTTGCTTGTAGTTTGATGTACTTTTAATTGAAGTTTGATATACTTTTAATTGTAGTTTAATGTACTTTTGATTATAGTTTAATCTACTTTTGATTACACTTTAGTGTACTTTTAATCCCAAAAAAATGCTCTCATGCTCTCATAGTAAGCCCTGCTTTCATGTGATCTTGTTAATATATATATATATATATATAATTGCACCCATATTATTGCTTTTTCTAGATCCACTATTGTTACCTGTTCAATTCTAGGAACACCAATATATGGCAGACAAATTAAATAGTCATTTCAGACAGGTTATCTTTCAAAAGGTGACTCCGAAGTGCACATTTTGTAGTCTTAAGAAGTTTTTCTTTTCAATGGGAAATAAATCAGAACAGATTGACAAGATCAAGAATAGATTCACTTCCAAGCCATTCTGCAACATCTTTAGAAAAACAACCAAGATGGAAGATACCTTGACCACTAGCAAAGGGTATGTAACAACTGTTGCACCGAGTTTCGCCAGAGCCCCGAGAAAGAAAACCTGTTAAAAATAATACATATGAATAAGGGAGTGGGAAGTTCAGCAAATCCAATCAACAGTTAGATATCATCTAGGCACATATGTGAGGTTAATTTAGATTTCAGGCCGCCCCAGATCAAGCCCGAATTAGATGAGATCAATATTCAAAGTTCATATCAATTATAAAAATAGTTAAAAAAAAATTTAATTGATCATATTAGGTTTGAGATCCTATGTCACAATGACCAATTATTTTCAGGAGAGGTGATTGATTTACTGGGAAGGTCACATCTTGCCACCTTTTTTTGGCCTCCGATTGCTTGTCCCAGCGCAGTTGTTCTTTCACCATAACTCAGGAAATCTAAAACACCTAGGACGGATTTTAAATCTTTTATCATTGATCTTTCAATGATGATTTATATGTGCATTGCAGTATTGCAACAAAATTATCTTACCTCCAAAGCAGTTGCTTGCTTCAGTCCCTGCTTGTTAGCTGCACGTTTTTCTTTTAAATAGCTCATTGACTTCTCATAAATCATGAACTGGATTGATGGGTTCGAAACCTGAAATGGTTCGTCACTAAAAGGGTGAGACACTCCTTGCCTTTTTTTTTTTTTTTTTTCCAACACCTTTTGAACTGATGGTGACAACTTACCATTATCAGAGTAGGAATAATGCCCTTCCAAAATCCAGTAATTCCTGCTTCATTGTAAATCTCAGAGGCCTGTCAATAGTTTAAAACACAAATAGCATAAAAAGAAAGCAGAAAGGCATATAAACATGCTACTCAATCAGCTCATTCTATTCACGAGGAACTAGTCAGAGGTGTCAATTCAACAATCAAAGTACCAGCCACAAAAGGGCAAAAACTCCAGCGATTTAAATGCAGAAATTTCCTGGTAGCATGGAATCACCTTATAAATATTAGAAATTACACGGTTCATTAGGTATGCACATAGGTTTTATTTGATGGGATTCCTGACAATTAAAAAGTAAAGTCAGAATTCAGCACTCATGGATATTCATTGGCATGACAAATTGGTCAAGCATATTTGAAGAAAGCTCTCTCTCTCTCTCTCTCTCTCTCTCTCTCTCTCTCTCTACACCAAATTATTGCATTCACTAACTGGTTTTCTTCTAGATTAGGAAAAAAAAAAATCAATATTAGTGAGAAAGAGCTATACAAATCTTTCAGAACAGGAGTTCCCCAACACCAAGTCTAGGATAGTATGCCAGTCACCCAGAATATCAGCAAAGTAAACCCCAGTAAATCAAACAATTACTCAGATGTGATGGCCAACAATTCAATTAAAGTTCATTTGCCGGTTTGGTATATGTCCTTGTACAGCCTCCATGGCACCTAGTATTAGCAAAATTATACTTATCCTTCAGACAGAATACACATACTTACCACTATACATGTAAGGTTTTATAATTAGAACCACCATAGAGCTGCGAACGTAAGGCAAGAACTAGAGTTGAACTTCAGATTATACCCTCTCAACATAAGGCAAATATCATGACCACCAACTGGTCAATAGCTTTTTCTTGTATGCTTCAAGAACCATATTATGTGAATAAGTTGCAGAGGAATAGAAAGTCAAAGCTGCCTATACAGGTGTAACTTGTAAGTAAAATCACCGAGTCCAGAGGCCGTGTAGAGTGGTGCCAAAAAAAATGAAAAAATGATGCACAGTATACATGAAAGTTCAACTACAAACATACTAATTAGCCTCTTTATCAAAGTACTGGAACAGAAATAGGTCAATTTCAAATTTTCAAACTTAAAAGCAAAGGAAACATATCAATTATGGGGTGTTGTTGGAATTTAACCAATTGGAACAACACACAATACGTACCGCAAGCAGTGTTCCATATGGGCTCGGCTTCATTGAATCGAGTTCTGCTAACTTGTCTTGCAATGTGGAGTCATCTATCCCATTATTTTCAGAAGCTTCCCGCAGAAGGGCCTCCCTCTTTCTCTCCATTAGTTTTCTTTCTGCTTGGGTTTGTGTCTATAAACAAAGAGGCTGCGAGACATTAGATACTTCATGAGCTTTAAAGTAAATACAGCATGGTCTGGAACTTCATCAAATAAAGTGTAGGATCAAAACTCACAAAAGACTAGCAATAACGCACGTAACAAATGCATATGTTTTTTATGTCAATCCGTCGGTTCCCATTCCAAAGCCTCAATCCCGATTACGGAATAAACTGTAGGCAGAATTTTGAGAGTATGCACATCATACTAAACCATTTGTTTCAACATATACTATATGTTTATGTGCTCTCATATTTCTATATAGTTTTGTGATTCAGAGTACTGTTTCTAATTTGAACCCTTTAAATTCCAAATTTCAAAGTTGCAACCCAGTCTATTCGTTAAGATATCAGCTTATGCACCCATAGGTGCAGTGCACCTGTCTCCATATCAGACTTTGCATCACACTAATATTTGATTAAACTATCAGAAACAATCATTAAATTTTTTTGAAACTAAATTGCATGGTCAAACTTCCAAAAATGAGATGCATATGCCATTTATAAGAATCAACTATTTGTAGACTATGAAACTGATGTTTCAATAACACTTCCACATGTACTTAAAGAGAAAATCTGAAAGCACCTGCATCCGAGTGACGAGTACCCAAATAGGATTTGTCAGCAAAACATTCAAGGATCTGCAGATACATACAGTGAAAAGTCAATAGATCCCCTCAAAGACATTAAATGACAGCAGATACATACAGTGAAAAGTCAATAGATCCCCTCAAAGACATTAAAGGATCTCCACTCATTTTCCCAGAAAGGAGGCATGGCAAGCAAAATATAGCTCAAGCAGATACCAAAGTACAGAGGGCAACTACACAAGAAGTGTACATAAGCTACTCAAATTACTAAAAAAGATCTGAAAGACCACAGGTGCTCACCCAGCAAATGCTGCAACAGCAAGCCATGAAAGCATGCCGACATTACCATCACCCAGTCCTTTGGCTTTGCGAGCCACTGCAATTGACTCAGCCTTGTTTTTGAAAACTTGGTAGAAGTAATAATAAACACCCTACAGGATAAGGAAAAAGATGCAGAAGTAGTCTTTGTAAAACTAAAACCACATAGCATGAGCTATACAGATTGGTCATAAATGGCATACTTCCCAGTTCCCACGTGCAATCAAACATTTAGGGAAACAACTTCTTTGTAAGTGCAGGGTAAAACCGTGTCTAATAGTGAGAAACACAGGTAAAGGACTAATTGTATGGTATAATAGTATACCCCTCACTTCTCAGAGGACACAGGAATGATGATCAAGCAGTTGGTTTGCATACAAGTTATCATGGACTTGCTTACCTCAAAACATAACTTTGTTCATCATGTTTGAAGACTGGTGATTACATAGATATATGAATGACACTTTTGATCAGAACTTCAAGCTAGAACTACATCCTCTAGATATTGAATGTGAGATCAGGGAAGGAGAGAGAGAGAGGAGTAATGACAGAAGGACCACATGAAGTAGAAAAGAGCAACTATTAGGGAAATAAATAACTTGACAGGAAGAATAAAAGTACAGAAAATCTCAAAGTTACTGCTAGTTTGCTACTTTAAGCATACTCTTAATCTCCTTTATGTCTATACTAGTAATAATTTTGATCTCTTTAAGGGACCTAAAACAAATCACTACTAATCACTCCAAAGTTGAAATTTGAAATAAACCTTCCATAGCATCTTGGTGATATCATGCCAATGTTTATAGCGGCTCCAGTACAATCTGACCAACCATCACATGAGACTTTCCAAAAGAAAAAGAGCTGGGGAGGCCACACTTGGAGGATATTTCGAAGGTGTAAAAGATACTACTCTGTAAGGCAAGGGAATGTTGGTAGACTGTACCCATAAACTAGTTGCAGTCATGCATCTTGTTCATGACTCTCTTGAACTTTATAATGTCATGTTATAAAAAATAACAAACACTGAAGGTAGTCACATTTACTTTAAAAAGAAAAGGTTTTCTTTTCATTTCTATGTGCATAAAGTATCTACAGATAAAGCTTGTACGACAAAACTTAGAAGACTAGATACTGACCAGTGAAGCAACTGTTCCAAACAGAGAAGGCTTCAGTCCACTGTAAAGTCCACCCCAGCCCTCGGTTTTAATAACCTGATCATTTAAAAGCAGATGATCAAAGATATCAAGTTTGTCCATACAGAAATAAAAGCCTGTTTCCCTGATAACAAAATATAATTATAATTATGTGGGTTCTTTAACAATAAATCAGAAAGTATATGCCCTAAACAGGACAATTTTGTTCATAAACTTTTGGAGTATTTGTCTGATTAAAGAGAATGTATTGACCAAAGGGAATATGGATGGGTACATAAATGTTTTTCCAAAACAATTCTTGAGAAGAACAGTTTCCATAGTTACGAGGTATGATAACTAGCCTGAAGAATTTGAACAAGTGTGCTCCCAGAAGGACGATTAGCAGAGGGCAAGGTTCCATGGCCGCCATCTTTCCCTTTCTTGAGGACTCTCTCAGTTTGTTGGCGTGTGTTAACCTGCAATCACAATGACAGAACTAGTTCCTGTTATGATTCAGTATGTTACACTCAAAACTTTGAAAAATTGTGCAAAAAGATAAACAATCTTTTATACCGTTTGAAGAGGATAGGTTATTATTTGAGCAATTAAACCACCTCCTGCTCCTGCAAGTCCATTAGCTACAGCGCTTGACATGCCTTATCGCAAGCGATGCATAAGTAGATCAGGCACTGATTTCAACATAAACCTTCAGGTGAAATAACAAAACCTAAGTGAGCAATAACAGTATCAGCAATGATTTTCCCACAAGAAGCAGTATGTAGCAATAGTGCCAAACTGCTAATTAAGTATATCTCAAGAGCATTATAAAAGGTGAAAGCTTAAAAGCCATATGCCTGAGATCAGATGCACTTATTCTATTCCGCTTTTTTGGCTGTATTTTTCCTATACAAATACATAGATTCCCTTCTCTTTCCATTGGTTTATCCTCTCTCATAAATTCATATCCACTATTTTTTGTTCTGCTCCACCCTGAATTGATTTTGTCAAAATTGATTCTAAAACTGTTTACTCACTAGAGATCCATGAAGCTGACAACGGCAGGAAGGTCAAAGGGTGTGTTGCTTTGGTTTGATTTAACAAAAACAAACCAAAGTTACACACTCACACAACAACATCAACTAACTCAATGTGGAAGTGGATTGTANATTAGCTTTCAAGTCACATATATATTTGTCTTAGAATGATGAAGGAAAGGAAACTGCTTCGACACTTTGTTTTAGCATAGTGAGTTAGAAGAAATGATATGTTTTTGGTGATAGATGTTTGACAGTTTTTCCAAAATTTCAGGTAAATTATCTAGAAAACTCCCATTTGGACAGACATAAGCAAGGCTTGCAAAAGAGATTCAGAAGACAAAAAGGCTTAGTACTAGTATATTCTAAAACCTTCACCTATGTTTTGCCCAAGTACTCATTTTTTACCTATAAAAATGGATCTGCATGCACAAAACCAATCACTCAAAAAAACCCACTCTTCAGCATTGATGAAAATCTCAACCCAATACTCAAAATCAAATTTCCCAAGTTTCCGAATTCGTTTTCACATAATATTCTAATCCCTAAATTACATTTTCACAAAAAAAAAAAAAAGCCTTTTCCCCCAGAAATAGAAGAAATAAGTACTGGGTTTCGCTTACTCCTTAATTTTCAAGAACCATTTTCCTTAATTATCTCAAAATCACTGATGAATTAACTCACAAAACAGGAACATCAGATGATCCGAGCTGTTATAGAACACCAGCATATCTATCATCTATGAACATATCAAATCAAAAACAAGTAATGAAACTTGAAAATTGAACTCTAACTAAATGATTACAGAAAGGCCAAACCCAACAAACAAATCTGAAAATGAAAAGGGGAAAGGGAAGAGAGAATTACCATGGATGAGTGAGCTGAATGATTTTCCGCCAAAGAATAGCGGCAAGAGAAAGGATAAGAATACCGCCCAAGTTCTCGGCCTAATTTTGTTTCATTTTCGCTTTCTTTTTCACACAGTTAGTAATAAATAAATTAATAGGCCATCTTAATGATTTTTTTTTTTTTTTTTTTGGGTGTGTGTGTTGGCAAATGGGTACATGCTTTCTCGATTTCAACCACCGACCTGGTATAATAGTATTAGTTATAGCTAGTTTACTAGTGGGTTAAACACCTATTAGATATAACTTTTGCATTCGGTTGAGTTTAGCTCAATTTTTACAATTCGATTATCAATTTATTTTTGCAACATACATTTTCTATTATATGTTACTCCTATTTTTTCAATTCAACATCATTTGAAATGAGTATACATTTACTTTGAGCACACATGTAGTATGAGAGAGATAGTAGTAAAAAAATTCAAAAGATAGGTTCTATTCATTTCTTTATTCTCATCAACGATTCAATTAAGTTCAGTTTAATTCAACGACATATAATTCATTCAGCTCAGTTCAATTCAATTCAGTTTTATTCATTCAGTTCAATTCAGTTTTAACACGCTATAATGCAAAATTGAACAAAACTTTGAGCACACCTAATATGAGAGGGATAGGTTAGTCTACTAGAGAAAGAAAGGTGGTTTTTCAGTTGTCCCTCCTCCTCATGTTGCTGAGATAAGTTCATTGGACACTCCTTCAGTCCTTTTCCGGTAACTCCAACTCAACGCTGACTCTCAAACTCTTTCTTCTTACTTACTTCTCTCTTTCTCATTCATACCCACTTAAAAGAGGTTTCGGGTTTAATCACGCCCAATTTAAGCAACAATCCTCTGCCCTCTATCAGGTAATTGTTTCTCTATTCAATTTATCAATACCCACATCTTCAATTTCTTTGACTATTTGAAGCAGCTATCTAAAATAATGTCTAAGCATTAGTTGAAGGTCACTGGGTAATGAAATTCGCCTATTTTGTGTGATTATGTTGCTCAATTTGATTGTAATTTCAAATTTGAGTATGGTTTTGGTAATGATGTTGCTCAATTTGATCTGGGTAGTAAAAATTGTGTCTTGAATTATCTCATTGCTCCCTTCTTTTGACGTAATTATAAAGAGTATTTTGAGTGTCATAATTATGGATTTCTTAGCTTTTGATAATCACTATGATTGCCCTTTACATTTTTATGAAGGTCTAAGCAATTTACATGGGATTTATTATGTGGGGATTTTTTTGTTTTCTTGGTGAACATTATCTACTTTGCATATATCAGAGCTCGTTTAAGGACACCTACATAATATATGCTTCTTTTATCAGAGCTCAGTGGAGACCCTTGCTTGCACAAATGGCCTGTCGAGTGTCAACCAACCCGATCAGTGTCCAAAGACCGCGTCCTGTACTCGGTTTTTATTCATCCCCTCAATTACCCTTCAAATTTCCTGCTCAATTGCAACTCGGTAGCCGAAGATTTCGATCCATTGCTTGCCAACCTGATCCTACTTTGCCAGGTTCTTCCCCCATAACGGTATGTTTCTTGCTTACAAATTTTGGATGCTGAAAGTTTACTTTTTTTTTTTTTTTTTTTTTGTATTGTAGGTTTCCATGTTAGATTGTGTTTTGCTTTCTCATGTCTGTAATCTGTATTGTGGTGATTACATCATTGCAAAGCTAAAGTTTGGACGGGAACCATCATACCTTCAGATGTTTGAATATTTAATCTTATGTGGGGAGTATGGAGGGTTCGGAGAGTCTGTTTCTGTCACACCCCTTGATGGGAAGGGCAGAAAATGCCCTGTTACTTCTGTCATAACTATGAGGGCAATGAACAACCTAAGACGTCTAAGTTAGTCCGTTATAAATATAGTGCAAAGCTGATTAATTGCAGTAGTGACCCTTTCAGCTTTGTTGTGAACAAGTGTAGTTGCCAGATTATTATGACGAGGGCTTGCAAGGGATGTATCTTATTGTGTTCACTTCCATTTTATAGGTCTAGAAGAAAGAATTATGGTATTGGCATGTTGAGCTCATAGCCTCATACTTCTAGTAGGAGAACATGTATTTTTCCTTGATTGTGGTGTGACCATGACCGTGACCTATGGCTTCAAGTCCTAATAGCTTGTAAACCTAACTTCCTGCCATGGTTGCCATGTTTTTTTTTTTTTTTTTTTAATATCCAAATCCAACCAATGAGGAGCCTGATTAACTGCACTGTCCATTGTATAATCATCCTCAACTGGCTAGCTTGTTTAGGCCCTGTTTGGAGTAGTTGCCAAAAACTGAAAACCACATTTTGGAAACCACATTTTTTGGTTTCCAGTTTTCTGTTGTCAGTTTTGAAAATTATGCAGGGAACTGTAAGCACAAAAAATTTTCAGCTTCAAATTAAATTTCTACAAAGAGTTGAAAATTTTTCAAAACCAAAAACTAGCTACTCACAACCACCCCGAACAGGGCCTTAGATAGCCAAGTTTTGCTATGGTTATGAAGCCAAGATGAATTATCACGATGCTCCCTACATATAAAACAGGTTATAACGGGATAAGATGTCTGCACTTTACCCCTATGATGGCAGTGGGCTGTGTCTGTTAAACAGTGATTGGAAAGAGTAAAGAACATATGCTTGCCTGCTACCTTACAACAGATGAGCTCACATAGCTTCTTGCCCTTGTCAGGATTCAAACTGATTGTTCTTGTTACTGGTGTTATTTGGGTTAGGTATTAGCTGGTAGAAGAGCTGGCAATCTATCTTACACATCTCCACATTTTGTCATTGTCAATTGTCTAATTTACCGTATAATTCTTTCTGTTAGACCTTATAATGCAGGTTACTTAGTTTGATGTTTTGATGGCTCCAGAAAGTCCAGACTTTGTGCATTTATTCTTGTGTCAAGTAAATTGAAGCTTTCGTACATGTTTACATTTGTCAGTATGACCACTAGTACTCATAATTTTTCTCAGTTGCATTCTCTCATGTAAATTCAGTCTTTGTCCAGGAAAAGCCACTTGCAGAACCTGATTCAGTCAATGATAATCCAAGCCAAGTTACGACCACCTCTGCTAGTGCAAGCTTACCTGAGCTTCCAAATAAAGATGTGAATAGAAGGGTAGCTTTGTTTTCTACTATTGGAGCACTAGGGCTTTTCTTATCAACACGTTTAGATTTCGGTGTTTCGTTGAAGGACCTGACTGCTTTGGCATTACCATTTGAAGAGGTTTGTATTATTTATCATGTTAATAATTGGCAAGGCTCTTCTTAGATATGTTTCTGAGTGCAATTTTTCTGGGCTTGCGCACTAAAATGATGATGAATGAAAGTACAGGCTGTTGATGTTAGTAATCGGTTTGTTTTTAACAGTTGTTAGTAATGGTAAGAGCTCTGCGATCTCTTCTAGAGGTTCCCTTAGGACCACTAGATGTTTTCCTGGCTCTTAATTCAAGCACCATGGGATTAATGTTTTTTTTTTTTTTGTTTTTTTTTTGGGACAAAGTACCATGGGATTAGTTGGGCACCCATGTTATCTAAAAAGTAATCGATTTGCTTTAAACAGTTATTTCAAAGAATTTTATTGGCATGGCAGTTATAACTTATATATAGACACACTCTAGAAGTTTGCTCTCACTTTCGTATGCTATGCTTCTCTGAAGGTTTTTTTCAAATCTTAAATCTAGTTGTTGGGGCAGAGGGAGTATTATGTTGATTTCGTAATCTGTGTTGCCATCTCAGTGACATTTTTCATTCTGGCTCATATTTCTTGATACGGTGGGCTGGCAAAGGGTCTGTAAATTGAACTCTCATCTGTGTGTACATTTTTTGGTTAAGTGAGTTTCACTTAGTTGTTTTATTGACTTACCTTCTATATGTGTACTTAAATTTCGTTGTTCTCTAGGCCCTATCAAATGGAAAACCCACAGTTGTGGAGTTCTATGCTGATTGGTGCGAAGTGTGTAGGGAGTTAGCTCCAGATGTCTACAAAGTTGAGCAGCAGTACAAGTAATATTCTCTCTTTGGTTTTAATTTGCTTCTTTCTAGTGGATTTGCTGGGATCATTGTTCGAACAAAATTATGTTGTGACTAACAATGCAATGATATCGACAACTAATTGTATTCATTATTCAACAAAAAATTGGATTTAGGGACCGGGTGAACTTTGTGATGCTGAATGTTGACAACACAAAGTGGGAGCAAGAGCTAGACGAATTCGGTGTTGAGGGCATTCCACATTTTGCGTTCTTGGATAAGAAAGGTGATGAGGAAGGGAACGTGGTTGGTAGGCTTCCAAGGCAGTACTTGCTCGAGAACGTAGATGCTCTAGCACGCGGAGAAGAATCCATTCCTCATGCCCGTGTTGTCGGACAATTTACACGTGCAGAGGAAAGAAAGGTTCACCCAGTTTCTGATCCAAGAAGTCATGGATAGAAAATGTTTATCTCTTAACCTATTTCTTCAAGAATTTCATCGTATATATAGATGTTCATCATTGAATATGAAGGCCGTGCCCATGTAAGTATATATCTAACTAAATCTAGCAAAAGTTTTTCCTTAAGAACTCAGACCTTGTACAACAAGAATTTAGGGTCAATATCATCTGGTACCGTCGGAGCATTAGGGAAGCTCGGTAAGAGGTGAGCTATACACATTGCATTTTCGAGATATAATGTATACCTTTGTTTTAATGGAATTTCTTCGTTTATGCTCTCTCCATTATTATCTTGAACTCCATACTCATCCAGGCTTAGTTCTTGTGTGTCCCAAGCTAGCTTCATGTCAGAAATAGTGCAATCAACAGTCTTCGTATTTACGTCTTTGTTGAATGCTTTCTTGCTAAATCTCCAGTACCCAGTTCTCCAGTTGAAAAAGTACAGAGAGAGGAATCGCTGGCCGAAAGAAGCTACGAATTCCAAGGCCAACAGGATGAACTCGAATTCCTCATTTGACATGTACTAAGGGAAGTTAATCCTTGCCCATCCTGGTTTTACTCCTAGGTAGCCCTGGTAAATACCACAAACAAATTAAATTAGATTTAAGGTTAAAGCTAATCGTTAGATCCATTTGCGTTATCTAAGACAACTGTAGAGATGAACATGTTCCGCCACAATTCTGGGCAGCCTGACACATGGTACGAACCAATGGCCTGCGAGCCGTGTCGAGATTTTGGGAAAACCCGATGCTTAGGCACGGCACTGCTAGTTCTGACAAGACCAAAAGGAACATGAAAACCTTGAATCAACATTGAGCAGGCTGCTTGACACAAGGCATGACATGACGGGCTGCAGCTCGTGCCTAGTTGCCCCTGGGATGAGGCGGCGTGGCATGACAAAGGCACAAAGCCCACTTGTTGTGCCTCCCTGGAGCCTTAGGCTCGCCGACACGGCATGTGTTGGTCCGTGGGCCGTGTCCATCTCTAAACAAGAGTCTCGTGAGAGGTATTAACATGATGTTGTAGTATAACACAAGACTGTTAATTTACCTTGTCAACGTACGATCTCAATGCAAGTGAATTAAAATGGTTGATTTCGAGCAAATGGTGAGCATAAGGTCCAGCGCAAGGACACCCTCCTCTAGCTTGAATACCAAACAAGTTATTAAGAAGCTTGGCAATGAAAGCACCATGAAAAGGCTTCCCTCTTTTGATTCTGTCGCCACAGCTCATGGAAGAATACATGAGGAACGACAAAATCACCTGTCATTTGGTTCTTGTGTCGCCTAATAACAAAGATAAGGGTTAGGAGTAAGCCTCTCCAGACTCCAGGGCTCTTTCAGTGAAGTAAGTCTCTTGTTTTCGGATCACTTCATAGCCAGCATAATCCTTCACCCAGAAAGCTAATGCAGCTCTGATCATTTGGATTATCGGTAGCGTCCCAGCGTTTTCTCTATCTTCTATGTCATCTACATACATTGTGTCCTGCATTTTCACGCCACATTGTTGTTATAAGCAAGGTGGGAAAAATCATTAAATGTCAAAAGAAAACAAATTGTTCAAAATTTTCAAACCTTTTCTGAATAGCCATTAACAAAGTTGACAGTGCCACCACCACAGGTTGAGGAAGGTGAGGATCTCAACTGATACAAGGCTTTGGTCATCAGAAGGATGCCTGGTGACCCAGGTCCCCCTGGGAACTTATGTGGGCTAAGAAATATTGCATCATAGCCGTCGATCTCCCCTGATCTCATCTTGATCTCTACACAAGGACCACTGCGCCAATGATGATCATATAAGCTCAATAATCACATTTATATTGTCAAGTAAGGCTATGATTCTACTAATTTTTGTGATATTTGCTAAAATCAACAAAAATTACACAATGAAAACATAGTTTTAAAATGGTATCAACCCATGTTTATATACACATTATGTGAAATCTTCCTCTACTACCACCTATGAAAACTTTACCAGCTAAGCTAGCTGACATATGTAATGCGCAGTGAAATTTATGACAATGTTATCTAATGAATGTTAGAGCTAGCCAACAAAGTCTAACATAACTAATAAAGTTTTTATTGTTCTTGGTAAATTAGGTTCAAGTTATAAAAGCCAAATATGAAGGATTAGAAGTATTGTGCCTTGCAGCAAAGTCAAAGCAAGCAAAAGCTCCATATTGGTGAAGAAGCCTAGCCACTTTCCTAGTATCCAAACAGATCCCAGTCACCTTGCTACAAGCAGAAAGTGAACCCACCATTGGCCTCTTAGTGGACTGATACAACTTCAGCTGTTGCTCCAACTCTTCAAAGTCTAACAAACCATCCTCATTCATCCCAAGCTCTACCACTTCAGCAAGGCTCTCCCTCCATGAGAGGTAGTTAGAGTGGTATTCATGGGGCCCCACGAACACGACCCATCGTTCCTCGTTGCTCAGGGTTTGTAACACTTTGTCTCTTAATATTGATGGGGTTGTAAGTCCCATGACTTCTTGAAGATGTTTGATGGCTGCTGTTGAACCAAAGCCACAGAATATGAGGGCATGCATCATTTTCCCCTGCATCCAAACAGGACTTTATGTACTTTGTTGCTTGGGTTACCATCTTTGTTATCTCTTGACCCACATAGCTATCACATGTGTGGGTGTTTCCTGCATCACAATTCACACAGGTGCAATATTAGATGTTGATGAATGTTAGTTTACTTTTTCTTATATTGTTGATGGTGTCAACAAAAGCTGTGTAACTAATAGCTTGTTATGACAAATTTTAGAGTATGTACATTGATTCCTTTAAGAAAACTGAGATCTAGTCATTACATTTAAACTTCTAACTAAGATCACATATGTAGTGTCTTGAATTAATTAAACAAAGATCATACTTGCAACATGCATTACTAGGGTTTAAATACTAGCGAAATCGTGTATGTAGTATGGAGATATGCGCTTAAAATTAGAATTATGC
The DNA here is from genome assembly GCA_030267885.1 of Mesembryanthemum crystallinum. Classification (NCBI taxonomy): domain Eukaryota; kingdom Viridiplantae; phylum Streptophyta; class Magnoliopsida; order Caryophyllales; family Aizoaceae; genus Mesembryanthemum; species Mesembryanthemum crystallinum. Next base: position 17,682 of record BSSO01000017.1, on the reverse strand, counting down.
TTGGTGTAGTTAGGGATTGTTGCCACAATTTACCCCTAAATTTTGACACGTTGCCACATGGTTTATTTTATTGCCATATTTAGTTATACTATGTGTATTAATTTTCTTTTTCTTTCTTGTAAAGGAGGCATAAAGGTTGATGTAGACGAGTTTCGAACCCACATCCCTTATAATAATCTCAACCTCTAAAAACTTTATCAAATAAGGCAAACGAAATTCGGATGCTAAGTTCTTATTGCTTGATTATGTATATGGTACACCCAGGTGTAAAAATTTAAGGTACGCTCTCTTATAATTACCCTTATAAATTATAATGATTAGGCTAAAAAAGAAAGAAAATGAACTCGAGCTTATTTCACTTAAATATTATTGGGCCGGATATACCTATCTATTTTAGACTCGAGAACACTTTATAATTTACCCCATCGGACCCGAAAATTTGGGGTCTTGGCCATTTTCGAACTGATCTACTGGGAATCCTACAGGTGGGATCTTGGCCATTGGGAAGGGAGAAGCAAAGCGAAGCCCATTTGCCAATAATTTCCCGCCAAAAGGAAGAAGGCGCCAAAAACTCTCACTTACCTCTTACCCTGCTTCATTTCTTGTTCTTTCATTTCAAACAATCTACTCAAACTCAACTCAATAATTCTCGAAACCCTAAAAATCATCGAAGAAAACTTTTCAGCTCCTGATTTTCCAGTTAATTCCCCAGAATCAGAAGAAGAAAATGAAGGGAGGTACAGTTCAGATCAATTGGCACGACACCAAGCCAGTCCTAACCCTAGATTTTCACCCCATTTCTGGAATTCTCGCCACCGGTGGTGCTGATTTCGACATCAAGGTTTGAATTTTATGATTCGTTTAGTTTCTGATCTTGTAATTAGCTCGGATTTGCTGAATTTGTTGTGGTATATGTTGATTTTAGTTGTGATTGGAGGATCTGTGACTTTAATCTTGCCAATTGCATGATTTGTTTCATTTGGGTATTCTTAAATTAAGAAAGTATGATGCTTGAGGTAGGCATTTAACTTGAAAGGTCTGCTCTTGAGTAGGAAAAACGTAAATTGCAGTGGGGTTTTGGAAACAGTGGGATTGCGGATTATTGTGGTGATTTATGTCTTAATTTGCAGTGTCAAAGATTTTGGCTCCAGGTGTTACGTTTAACATAATTTTGTTGATTTTATTGTGCGCTTCTTGATATTGTGGGGAAAGCGATTCCAGATTGAACTTCATTGGTCAGTACTAATAACATGCTAATTATATGGAATTGCAAATAGGAATAGGGAAAAGAGACCTGGATAGGAGCATTTACTTGAATTGATTTAAAGTGAGATCCTTGAACACCTATCTTATGATATGGTGATTGTTCAACGACCTCATACATCCGGAAGGAATGCTTCCCCTGGCACCTTATTAGGCTTCTGATAGTCATTGATTACCACATGATCAATTTATTTGAGCTAATGGGGGTCTCAAGCAACTAGGGTGCATTGATTCTCTAAAAGAGCCTCCTTTTTCGTGTCTGATGTGGATACTTGACCAATACATATCCACTTATGTCCAAAGTTATTTTTTCTTACAATTGGATACAATCTAGTGCATATGTGTTAATGGCTTCAAGTTGGTTTAGTTATCGCAATATTTTTAAGAAATGATGCTTAAATGGTTGTTATATGATGATGAAAAACATGCAAAACTACCTTAACTGTAAAATTAAACCAAAATATAAGTTTATCTATACAATTTATACCTAAAATCCTGCATCCAATTCTTTGTGCATTCTAGTCTAGCCGTGTCACCAACTGTCTAGCATTCTCACCGGTGCTGTCTCCTATGCCATAATGAATGTTGGAGAGGCATTATCTCTAACAAGGAGTAGTCTGGCACAATCCTTCACTACTTGGGGTAGGGATTTGTATCTAGTGCAATAGAGTTGGTCTCCTGGGAGGAGTTCCTTATCTCCATGATATTCATAGTGAAAAAAAGGGCACTAATAATTGAATGAAATAAACCCACCATCCCTATAAGGAAAAAGATTGAGATCGTAAATAAATGGAAATTGCTATCATTGATTATCTTTACATTTGTAGGTCCAAGGTAGAAAAACTTAAGAGAAAAACCAGGGACAACAAGATAAATCCATAGGGATCTCATGCTGAGAGTTTAAGAAAAAACAAATATAGTTCTTTACTTTTCAGTTTTCGTTGAAATTGAGGGAAATCAGAAGTTTGTTAAAGAAATTGAAATCGTAAGTGATAGAGAAGCAATTAGAAGGTACGATGCCACCAACTATACAGAAGAATTATGTTCTGGTGTACTCTAGCATAATTGTTCCTTCTTTAATTGCTATTGACATTTTCTTCTTCGCGAAGTTGGTCTATTTTCCATTCAAAAGCAGTTATGAATTATGATCCCTTTTTTACTACTTTTTTGGTCTAGTTTTTTGAAAGGTGTTTCATTGACCCATATCTGTATGTTAGTATGTGTAAAACTATTAATAACGTGAACCGAGTTATTTTTGTAACTTTTACATTATTGTATTAAATTTAATCATTCAGATCTGGCAAATAGACTCAGGAGAAGCAGATGAGAAGGTTCCAAAGGCATCTTATCAGACTAGTCTTTCATATCACAGTTCTGCAATTAATGTTCTTCGGTTTTCCCCTTCTGGTAAGGACTAGCCAATGTTACTCTAAGTCTGATATTTCTTTGTATTTTGAATCTACATGTGATGTAGATCAGATTTCTATAAATTTGTACTAAACTAAAATCAGGTTTTAATAGCTTCATGATTTTAGGGATCTATTGACACTGAGAAGTACCAGATAGGATATTAAGTTTTGTTTCTTAAGTTCTGTCAATGGTCATGTACAATTACAAAAGCTATAACTAATGGGATTTGCGTTTCTACTGATTTGGTCTGGGATAGGGTTACTTACCTTGCTTCTTTATGGGCTAAAGTTTCTGGTTTATTTAGAGGTTACACTATCTCTGAGGTTTAACGTAATTGGGCCAATTTGTAACTGACTGTTTCTTGCGAGCGGATATCTTATCCTCTCCTTTGTACAGCTGATTTACATTAATATATACTTTTGCTTTATCTAAAAAAATAAAAACAAAGCCATAACTAATAAATGGAAGCCTTAATATTTGGTGTCAGTGCCACTTACCTACTTGTCAAACTGAATATGTCAAAAATGTAACCTTCATTATACTTCATCTTCATGTCTCTTTGAACCTATACGTTAGGGCTTATTTCTCAGCCAGCATAAAAACAGATGTATTTTGATATTCCTTGAAAAGGATATAAAGATCTACGTTCTACAATTTAATAGGGGCCCGAATACAGTTTTGATCTTTGGCCTGCTTGTTTATGTACAGGTTTCTTAGATCTTGAAAAGTGAATATACTGTGTATGCTTGTAATCATAACAACTCTGATTAGCTCATAGGGAGTATGTTTTGTGTGCTGAAGCTTTGTTGTCTTTATGATCTTTTTGATAAGAGTTGTCTTTATGATCTTCAGTATCCCACTGTAGTTTATATATTGTCTTATCCTTGTTTATTCTATGATTAAAATCATAAAGAGACTTCATATCCCTTCCTTTGACTATGCAGGAGAGATGATTGCTTCTGGAGCTGATGGTATGGTGGGAACTTTAAGTGATATTTATTTGTTATTCTTTTTCTTCATTTTTCTTATTGCTTAATTATGGAGATTGTTGAATGAAATACTTGTTATTGTAGGAGGTGAACTATTACTGTGGAAGTCTCACATAACAGATGCTGGTCAAACGTGGAAGGTCTACAAGACATTGTCGTAAGTTTTCCCTTATGGCTGAACATGGTATCATTTCTATATTAAATCTTATTCAGAAACTTCTGTTTGCTTTTGGAACGATTAATTGATCTTGGGGACCTCCCACACCTCCGTAAGGATCCCATATTATTATAAAAATGAACACCTTGTTTTTGGGACCATCCAGATGTCCAACTTTCATGGGTAATATTAGCCTTTGAATTGAACCTTCTTGGGGGTTGGTTAAGTAATTTAGGCCCTGTTCGGGGTGGTTGCCAGTTGCCAGTTTATAGTTTTGAAAAAATTTCAACTTTTAGTAGAAATTTAAATAAAGTTGGAATTTTTTGTGCTTAATTTTCAAAACTGACAACTAGAAATTGGAAACCAAAAAAGTGGTTTTCAGAAACTGGTTTTTAGTTTTCAAAAAAACTGAAAACTGGCAACTCACAACCATCTTAAACAAGGCCTTACCTTGTCGGTAGTCCAGTTGATATTGAAGGCAGCTCGTGTGAGATTTATCACCAACTAGGAAAAGGACCGATGGAAGGAATCATTCACTTGTGAAATCTTTTCATTGCCAACAGTATTTGAAAAATTGGTGATTCTGATTGAAGGCTGGTTAAAGGGATAAATAAGTTTTCTAAGCCTTCATTACATAAATGCTATGTATATTGACAGATTTCATCGCAAGGATGTACTTGATCTGCAGTGGTCCAAGGATGGAGCTTTTCTTATCTCTGGTTCTGTTGACAACTCTTGCATTATATGGGATGCTGACAAAGGTATGCGAATGTCGTAGCAATGAATGCATCGCTTGCAGCACCTTGTTGATTAAAACCTTACTCGTACATCGTCCAGGTTCTGTCTATCAGATCTTGGATGCACATCTCCACTACGTTCAAGGTGTGGCATGGGATCCATTGTCTAAGTACGTCGCATCACTTAGTTCAGACAGAACTTGCAGAATATATGCTAATAAGCCTCAAAAAGCAAAGGGAGTAGAGAGAATGAATTATGTTTGTCAGCATGTGATCGCGAAGACAGAACAACAAACTGCAGATGATGCTAAGGTTAGGATGACTGTTTCTGATGTTACAATCAAATCTGTTTCTGAATAAGACTTAGCATTGAAAGTTTTACCACACAGTGCTCGAAGAATCATCTCTTTCATGACGAGACATTGCCATCATTCTTCCGAAGATTAGCCTGGTCACCTGATGGGTCATTTTTAGTGATACCTGCTGGTATGGACCTGCCTTCTTTATTTGGTTGAGATAATTATTTGTATGATAATTCTCTTTACTTCTTATTTCATGTTTCTTTCANATATGTTCAGTAGACTACGATGATGATGATGTTGGATAAAGATGTTCTTTTGTAACCTGGAAGATATATAGAGAATTTAAGATATACCTACTAGTGAGAAATGTAACTTGGAGATAGCCACTGCTCTGTTTTATTGTACGCTACTGAAAGTTGGATTTCTATCCCATGAGTGTACGCTGTATCTTAGTACTGAAGAATTTAAACAAGCCCATTATATGAGGCTTCTGCCTATAAGTATGCAGTGTTGGGGTTAGTCTGGCATAGGTATAATTTTTGAAGGATGTTGATCATATCTTTTCTTTTCCAACTTTTTTTGTCCTATTGCATCTTGTATTTTTGGCTGTTAATATATTTTCCATATTTCCATATTTGTCTCAAAATCAATCTTCTTTTGCAGGTTCATACAAATTTTCACCCACATCTGAATCAGTTAATACTGCTTACATATTTTCCAGAAAAGATCTCTCAAGGCAAGACATTCACATCTTTTGAATTCAATATTGAAATATCGTTGTCTTGCCCCTGTTGTTGGCTGACCTCTTCTGCAGCATTACTTGCTTCTTAACATTCAGTCAGGCAGCCTCTTTTTTTTCTTTGACGATCTCAAACTATGGATATTTGTTTTTTTTTTTTAGTCTTGCAACTAATTTGTTTCCTCGATATTCAGGCCGGCTCTGCAGCTTCCTGGTGCCAACAAGCCTGTGGTTGCAGTGTCTTTCTGCCCTTTGGCCTTTAGCCTCCGTGGTTCAAACTCCGGTAGTGGTAAATATTAGTCATTATGATTCACAAGTATTTCTTTTTAAAACAATCCAGGTTCTAATTTGTATCATTCTTTGCCTTGGAACAGCTGGGCTCTTCAAACTTCCGTACCGGCTCATTTTTGCAGTGGCAACTCTCAACTCATTATACATGTATGACACAGAAAGTGCAGTTCCTCTGGCAATCATGGCTGGTCTCCACTATGCAGCTATAACAGATGTTTCATGGTACATATTGTCTTTCTCGATTGAAGTCTCCTTCACAAATTCAATGTCTGATTCAATATTGGCTGCTTTGTTTTGCCGCTGATAGGTCACCAAATGGCAAGTATTTGGCATTATCCTCACAAGATGGATACTGCACATTGGTAGAATTTCAGAACGACGAACTGGGATCACCGGTTTCTGAATCAGGTTTGTCCTCTTAATCAAGAATCCTGCCAATGAATCCTCATTATTCTTGTAATACTCATTATCTATGAAATTACCCTAGATGGAAAAACAGCCACTACTCATAGTAATGGGAGCCCTAGGCCTGAGGAGATGGAGGTCGAACCGTCTGTGAATGTCAGCCCCGTCATCATAGAGAAAAAACGAACAAACACCAGCGAAGCAAAGCAAGCTGCAGCAGTGGCACCGCCAGCAGCAACAAGCACTCCCCCTGTGACTAACAAGCCAGCGAAGAGGCGCATTACTCCAATTGCAATCGATCCATGACCAAATCGTCATCTTCTTTTGGGTTCCTTTGTTGAAAGTAATTTGTCTCTCTATGTACGAGTTTTGGTTTGTGCACTAGCCATTGTATAGCTGTTAGTTCTTCATAACATGATAGTTGTATACTTGTATCAGTAATCCATGTTGATCTCATGTTCAATAGGATTTCCTCCACGATGTGTGCAGCAAATCATGCAATTATCATTCCCATGGTTATATCAACCATCTCGTTCATGTTGAGAGCAAGAAGATACTGTGATTCTTTTGATTAAAAAGGAAAAGTACTCCCTAGGTCCAATTAACTGTTATATTCTTCGAGGTTGAACTATGAGCAATAATTTCTTTCAAATATATATAAATAAATAGAGTATTATTAACAGTAGAAAAGGACACAATTCATTACTTTATTCTTTGAAGTATGCACACAATCAGCAAAACAATTGAATTAGCAATACAGAAATAATTAGTTAACAGGAAAGATTATCATCTGGCTTTTGGAGATCACATGAATTGGTATATGCAACCCCATAGTGCATGTGTTCACTCTTGTATATGTCATCAACTCTTATTGTACTCAATATGGTGATGTCCAGGGCCTAAATCAGATGCTGCTAGGCCATGAGAGTCGCCATGAGAGTGTGGATGGTGTGCAGAAATGCCATGAGAAGTTTCACTCACTATCTCATTCTTTGTTATGGTTTCATGAGTGTGAATGTCCTCTTCAAGGGTTACGAGCACAGCTTGCTCGCCATGTGGACCTCTTACAATGTCTTCATGAACTTTCACTCTTTTGTCGATCTCAAAATCATCGGTCTTTTGAACCATTTTCCTTTTTCTCTTCTTGATGAAGCAGAAGAAAGCAGCTGCGAGGAATGCTAGGAAGAAAACGCCACCAAGAGAGACGAATACAATGACTATAACAGTAGAGTGGTGCCCAGGAGGAGGTGGTGGTGGTGGACTTGGAACAATATGAGGAGGTGGTGGTGGTGGACTTGGAACAATATGAGGAGGTGGTGGTGAAGCTGGAACAATATGAGGTGGTGGGGGAAGAAATGGATGTGGTGACAGTGGTGGCTTCGCAGCTGGAGTTGGTGGATAGAATGGGTGTGGAGGCGGTTTTGGTATTGGTGATGGAGGCGGCCCTGAGGGCTTAGGTGGCTTTGCGGCTGGTGTTGGTGGATAAACCGGATGTGGGGGAGGTTCCGGTTTTGGTGATGGAGGAGGGTTGTAGGGCTTAGGTGGCTCTGATGATGGTGTCGGTGGAGAAACAGGATGTGGGGGCGGTTCTGGTATCGGTGATGGAGGGGGGTTGGAGGGATGATCAGGTGGTGGGAATGGGAAGGTGTGAGGTGGTGGGAAAGGGAAGAATGGATGTTCATAATTCTGAGGTTGAGCCATAGCAGTTGTTGGGATTCAGTAAATTTGCTGCTGAGTTTGAGTTAGCTTATAAGTTGTATGTTTGTGTACCTATATATAGTAAGCTTATGGTTTAAAGTTTATTTGAATGCTAAATGAACTTGTAAGTTTTGAAAGACTTGCCCTCCATTGCAAGATTTTGAGGGGCTGTCATTGTTTGCATTACAAAGCACTTTATGTCTCCTTGCTTTCTAAATTAGACCAATATTTCAATTTTAATTCTCAATAAGATGTGCAAGTTTGATTTTTATTTACCAAAAAGCTATTTAGCTAGTTCACATTCATGCATAAAACCTATAGATGAAGAGGTCTCTAGTTGGGGTAATTGAGTTGATTTTGGTAGCATTGATAGGTCCATCATTATTGGTCACAATGCGGCAATATAAGTATGAATTAAATTCCAAATTATTGAGAGAAACATGAAAACTATATATGTATGATTAGAATTTAACTTGATTTAATCAATGGTGTAAAATGTAATTTATTATAAGTCTACCACAACTTTGATGCAACAAATATGACATGACCTAAGAACTTTCTATTTGACAATAAATTATTAGGTGCTCCAGTTGCAATGATCTCCCTCTTACAAAAATATTGTGGAGCCCACTACAAACACTTAAAAAAAAAGTGATAATTACCTAATAATTTCTAAGATTAATTGAATATTATGTAAAGCTTGAGAATAGATGAATTTGGGTGCTCTAAGTAATGTAATTTGATCGAAGAAACGAACTTACACAAGGATAACTACTTTGATTTATAGATTGACTCAAATAAGACTATCCTGTTATTGTAAGCTTGAATTTTAATTACAATATATCGGATTGCAATATCACTTGACTTTAATTAATTGCATGAAACAGGGGCACATATTCATCCATATGGTGGATTAAATATAGTTATACCTACTATTTTGGGGGTGTAGGAGTCACCTATCTAAGATTACAAAACAAAACAAAACAAAACAAAACAAAAGGAAAGAAAATCCCTCTATGAAATAGTAAATCTCTTAAAGATGAAAGTCATCTTAAAATCACCCTATAAAAGATAAGAGTCTCCCATACAAGGCCTACTATAACTAAAAAAAAAAAAAGGATGATTTAATTAAATTAATAAATAAAATGAGAATTGCATTTTCTTCTATTTTATTTTTCTGTGAACGAATAAGAAAGCAAAAATAACCTTTCGACATATTGTCCTTAAAAGTAAACATTCCTTCACTAACAGATAGGTTAGGGATGAGTCGGAAGAACTCGATCAAAAAATCTCAACTGGCTGTGAAAATAAAAAAAATTCCAAGCATATTAACTTTTTTAAACATTGAAAAACATCCACATTGCAAAAAGAACAGTAGACCCTATCTTGTCGAGTATCGACAATGATATTTCATCCCTAAAATCAATGATATTTCATCTCTAAAGTCTTGTATAACAGCTAAATTATCACCCTTAACAATATTCTTGAATCCAATGGAAAAATAAATGAAATTTGTTTTTGGAATGGTATATGTAGAAAACACATTCCTGAGATACAACATCCTTTCTCTGTTGGAGCCTACGTTTTCATAGGCAACCCATCAAGAAACTCCTTACATATGCAGAGAGAGATATTCTCCACAGAATGACAAAGCATAAAGCTTAACATAAAAGAGAAAAATATACTATACACTAATAAGTTCTTGTGAACTTAACACATTTTCCTTTTCAATGACACTCACATCCTCTACATACAACACTTGATCATCTGTTGACATAAAGAATAATGCTATCACAGGTATCATTTTCAGCTCCCTCTCAATTTCTTTTCCTTCAATTGGTAAGTCAGTCCCCCCTGACCAGCCCCGCCCTCTAGCAGACTACAGAAGTTGATCCCAGACATACTGGTGAAAAGCAGTGACTGTTGTCGAATACATTAATCACGAGGGAGGGCGGGGAAGAGAGAGAAGAGCAGAAAGGGTCACTATTTGTAACGGAACTCTTATGATACAGATGCCGCAGTAGCAGTCCTATCAAAATGAGGACGAGAGTGTATGGAGTATGGTAGTCGAATAAACCCACCTCAGTTTAGTCCACCTGACCTGCAAACAAGAGAAGCGACGGTTAGCACAAAAGGCGGTTTTTGGAGAAAAGGGTCCCAAACAGGAACCATTTTGAATTTCCGAGTTTGTATTGACATTAGAAGCTTGAAACCACACCATCTCTCTTTGTAATCAATCAGGTGATACTCACAATCAGATTAATGACAAATATGATTCTCTGATTATCGACAAATATGACTACTCAAAAGGTGTCCGACACAAGTGTGTCAAGCAACTCCATGTTCAATTAGTTGGTACTTATAAGGATCATAACTCATGTAACCGCCCCCATTTCAAGTGTTGCATGTGTCAGACCAAGGGTGCGACATGTAAATTAAGTCTATAACAGATATATAATCTTCCTAAATTAAACAGTTGCCAGCCAAAGGCTCAAAAATAGATACTCCTATGTAAAATCTTTTTCCATTATTTTCTATGCACAAGAAGCACTGTGGTTCATACGATTTGGAAACGACAGACAGTGAACAACTGTAAATTTCCCACAAATTGACTCCTGATTCTATATACGTAATCATCCAAAAGAGGAATACATCTAAAATGGAGCATCTCTTCTATGTTGCTAGCAACTGGTGAAAGTAAAACTAATGATGCTGCGTTAGTCACTGGGATAAAGTGTCGGACTCCTAGGACTTGTCTGAAGTGAATATCAGGCTATCATGGTCTAATAATCTCGGACACACGCATTTTAACTTGTGCATCCGTCTGACAAGGGTGAGTGAGGTAAACCAAAAGGTTCCAATATCAGAGATATAACCTTCTTGTCCTAAATAATGAATTAGTTGTACACGAAAAGAGCAGAGAGCCAGAGTTTTCTAAATATGTATAGTCTTTGACTTCAAAACACTAGGCCAGGTCTGTTTGCTGTATCAAAGAAAGCTCCACGCTTTTTGAATATGGCATCTGAACTCTAAAGTACTTTGACACACTTTTTCCCAAAGTTACTCCCGATTCTAACTTCATAACATCCAGAAGATGAGTACATCTAAAATGGATCATCTCTACAGTGTCGTTTATTATTAGAAAAGGCCACAATGTCCAACAAAGCCCTCCACTTTATGCCACAAGAAAATGCATTTGTCCTATATTTTCATGTCTGAATCTGCCAAACTAAAAACCTACTAGCTCGACAAATTAAGCAAAATGAAGGATATCAAGACCAGCGTATTCAATTTCTAAACTCTTAATTAGGATGAAAGACTATTAGTAAGGTAGCAGTAATGATAATCTAAAGATATAGCACCTTGAGGGGAGGCCTTAGGTTGAAAAAGTTGGGTAGTTTTCTGAGCACACATTGAATGTTGAGGATTCAAAAATGAATGATAGCAGTAAATCAATCATGGGTAGATTTAATTTTAAGTTTTTGTTTAGGAACATGGATTTGAAATCCCGGTTGAAATGAATTTATACATGAATGACTAAGATAATTGTAGATTTGGAACTGGTCCAAATTCATGGCCTTTCATAACCGCCTCAAAGTTGAAGGATTTCAAATGACACCTGACACCTTGTCATTTGAAATTCCTCTCTCATTTGCCTCCCTAGGTCTCAAATTTTTGAATCATTATCATACAAGGTGTAAAGGCAATAGGAACTATATACGATTCCCAAACACAACATAAAATAAATGTTGCAAGAACATAAAAGAATGCGACCTACCTTAAGCAACTTCATTGTTGGAGAACAGATATGACAACATAATTTCATTCCAAGCGTCGGGTACTCCAGGTAGACACCAGTGACTACAATCTGGCAGGGGTCTGCGGTCACTCCAGTTGCCTACATGAGCATCACTGCGGAAGGCAGACATTGAAGTGATCCGCAACACAGTAACAGGCAGGGTCATGTTTTTCACTGCATCAATTATGATTTCTGCGAATGGGCTCTCATAATTATTCACATATTCCAACGCCGGAAATTGAGTCACATTGCACTGCTCAGTGGATTTGTTGCTGATTCACCAAAGAAAAGACAACAAAGAGAAAAAAAATTCACCATAAGAAAGAATTACCGGCCAATTCAAAACATATTACGAACAGTAATCACATCAGTATCCAACATTCGCCCCAAAGTTATGTAGTCAATGTAGAAGATCTTTGACATAGACACAAATCTGATTCAGAATAAAATTCACTACTATACAAAGTGATACGTACAAATTTTGATTGAATTCAATAAAAGAGGAGATGTAGCAAAATGGAAATTCCCTTTGCAGTCATGGCTGCCGACAATCTAGAATGGCTTGTAAATTGGCATGAAGAAGTCAAGAGATGAGCCATGCAAGCATAGTGACAGCAAATTTCAAACTCACAAATGAGCATTCATCAGTTAAAAAAGATCAACAGCGGAAGAGGAATAGGTAATGTTTATCATATCATGACAACACAATCTATAATGCATAGAAATTCTTCTGCGTACCTCCAATGAGGTGGCTCGAAAGTACGAAAGAAAACACGTGTTCTAGTTGAGTTTATTGAAGTTTCTACCCATGAAGCCCAAGTAGAAAGTGCCGTTTTGAAGGCGAAAGCAATTGACATCCCAAGCTTCAGTGAACCACCTAACTGAAAATAGCAACCCCTGTTAGAAACACAATATACACGAATTTAGTAAATATACAACTAAAGAAAGGCGGATAGCAGCTGCGGTAGCAACTACTGCAATTTGTTCCAACAAATTAGCTCATCATCAATCACAAACAACATAAACATAAAGTAATCCCATCAATTTGATGAAGAATAAGTTTAAGCGACTACTCCAAAGCAAGAGACAAGAGCAAGTGAGTAACAACCATGTAAAAGAAAGTTGCGAGTCTGTTTCAACCTGGATTAGCCATGAAAGCAGGCACTGAGATTCAAACACTATGACAGCATGTTTAAGATATCCAAAGACTACCGCACCACATGATGGAGTAAAGTTCTACAACTGAATCAAAGCTCAGGATGTTTTCAGGCAATCTTTTTTTTTTTTTCTATTTTGGAAAAGAAGAACATTTTCCACCAGTCTGGACTTCCAAGAATTTGACAGCCCTAGTCTTTGGGTGCAAAGGTTTTGAATATCTCATTAATATATTACTTAGGGGCTGGGGCCTTGTCGCAGATGGCTTCTAAGGTTCAAAGTAAAAGGAAAACATAAAAAGAAAGCATATGATCTGATGAGGGTTACGGTTGCAAACTGGAAACTCAACAGTGTTGTATGGGAAGATGCTGCACTACCTAGGCATAGGGTCACGTCTTGGATGGCCTTTCATGGTAAACTACCCACTGTGGATGTGATCCAAAAGAGAGGCTTTCAAATGGCTAACAGATGCAGTATGTGCTGCAAAACTGAAGAATCACACGAGCATTTATTTTTGGGATGCCAGCAACAAAGCAGGTATGGGAAGCTATATTACACTGGATTGGGATCAAGCGGAGAGGATGGAGTCTTAAGCATGAGGGTAGATGGTCATTGCAGAACAACAGGGGCAAGAATATTCAGAAGAATGGAGAAGAGCTGCACTACTAGCTACAATTGCAGAGATATGGAAGGAAAGAAACTATAGGGTCTTTAGGAATCAATCTAGAACTACTCCTCAGTTAGTTAGAAAGATACAGTATATAGTCAGTACTAGATTGTTAGATAGAGATGCTAGTCTGAATTTGTTTTGATTGGTGTAATATGATTCTTTGCTGCAGGCTATACCCTGTGGCCTTGTAACACTGATATAGTGGAGTTTTTCCCCGAGTGGATGAATAAGAAAAGTAGACCCATTCTTTCAAAAAAAAAAAAAAAAGTAAGTTTCATGGTAAGCAGCAACTAGCTAAAGTCATTTTCAAAGATCTATGAATAATGTGAAAATGATAAAGGATGTGAGAGCTTTTTGCCGTTGTCACATGGCAATTATCAGAGAAAAAGGCAGCTGGAATAGTTTTCAGAATTCTCTCATTGATTCAATACAGCAGAATCACCCTGGTGTTAAGCATCATTTGAACCTAATAAGATTCTGAGATCCCATGCATTGAATAAGATATACAGTCCTGAATCAATTTCCCTTATCAGTATATAAAGTATATACCAGCGTACAGAAGAAACAGCCAAACTCACTCATAAAGTTATATGCATGCATAGAACAAGTTCAAAGGCGCGTATGCACACACCAAAATATATTGTATCTGAAACCTTATCAATCAACAAAGCTAGCTCAGACAGGAAGACATAGTTACTGTTGTTCTTGATACTTAAGACATCACCAAAACGATAAAACAGATGCCAGAAATCCACAATAAGCTGCATTAAATGGTATGCTTCTAGCTTTCTGACAGTTAATTTGTTATGCAAGCAGAAATTGTACTGTAAATTTGAGCATATAAGACATAAGCACAACAGCTATGTATTTAAGTAGGAAGAATTAGCATAATACAAATAATCTTTCATGGTATAAATTTAAATCCTTGTCGTTCTTGAGATTTTTGCATCTAGGTAAAGGTGAAAAGGTGATGCTGGATCAAATGCACAAGCTAAGCAAACAAATCAAATATAGCCCACTATACTGTAAAGGCATAAGAAAACTTACGTCGCAAATAATTTTGATGGAACCCACCAGTGCCCTGAGTTGAATACTAAAACATCGGAGTTAACCCATTCCGTACTGATATCATCCAGCTCGTCCAGTTTCAGTGTTGACTTCACTCTGTTTGGCGCATGTCTTGGTGCCATACCAGGTTGGACTAAATAAACTGATCGATAGAACTCTATTGAGAAATTAAAGGAACTGAAGCGAACATCCAAATGTCTTATGGTTTTTGATATGTTATTACCATGGACTTCATAAACACTTGTCTTATCCTTCACTCCTGTCATAAGCAAACATATGAGAGATTCCCACTGTGTCCTACTCATAGAATCTCCCACGAAAACAACCCTCTTGCCTCTAAGCATTTCCAACATATTAGAAGCATTAAACCTTGGGATATTGCAATCTTTGGGTTTCCATCTCCACCTGAGGTAATCTGTGTCCTTCCTCCCATTACCCAAGCAATTGAAACCTTGCTCCACAAAAGGACACTCAGAAGCATTATACAATGGATAGGTATCATCAATTACCCAGCTTCCATTAAAGAGATCACACGTCCTTGGCGAACCACTAACCATAGAAGCACCATACCCATGGAATGTCAACCCAAGGTTTGGAAAAACATAGAGATATCCACAAGAGAATCCCAATATAAAAGTAATCAATGGTCCAACAATAACGAATATATAGAAATTCTGCGATGTCCAACTGTATCGGTGGATCCCTTCAGCGTTTTCTCGGTGGAGGACGATCTTTGGACTACCAGACGTAGGAGTTCGCCTATTGAAAGACCTGCTCCTACCAAAAGATGTACTCCTACTGAAATTGCTCATTATCTTAATCACCCATACCACCAATAAAAGCGCAAAGCGATTCCTCATGTGAACACATTATCAGAGCAAAGACATCCTGAAACCCTTCATTTATGTTGCTTCAGAAAATGAAAACCCTCCCAATCCATCTGGAAATAAATGCAGATTCATCCACCCTCCACATTAATCAGGTTAGGATCACTTTCAATTCCTCAGATTCAGCATTAAATCCAAGAACGATTACAGACCCACTAAATCAGCAATGACTGAATCAACATTACACTTATTATACCTTGGGCAACTATCAGGGTTTCAAAGCATCATAACAATATACAACCCATAACTGCAAAACACACAATCAACAAAAAAAAAAAAAATAATAAATCAATCATATAGTACAATATCTGATCCAAGATACATACTTGAAGTTCAATAACCAAAAAGGATCAATACCCAATACAAAGCTGATTAAGAAACCAAAAGGGCAACGTTCAAATCTCAGTAAAAGCAACGCGACCGTTGAGTACAAAATCATAATGATTATAATTTAAAGACACAAAAAATGCAGCAAATAATTACCCAAAAAAGAAGCTTTATCCGAGATCTTCATGCACCAAATGTTTCTTTCGCCGGCAAGGAAGGAGAAATGTCGAGGAATGGGAAGATTTAGACAACAACTACAGAAGAGAGAGAGAGAATATGGAGTGAGAATGATGAATTGCGAGATGGGTTTGTTTGATCGAAAGAGAAAGAGAGAGAGATCGGAATTAGTTGGCAGCAGGGCAATGAGACAGACAGATAAACCAACAGAGTAATGATAAACTATTTGAGTAGTTAGATTTGCCCAAAGCTGCTTGTTTAACTCTTAATAACTAGTACTTATTTACTTGCCAAAAACTGTACACTTAACAATTATTAGTTCAGACCAAACTTTATCTTGCTTGCTCAATTATATTGAGAGCGTGAGTGGTTTTGCACTCTCATCCTTGAACAATATTATGATTGGATAGAAATTGTCCTAATTTAAAGTTTTGAGAGAAACATGAACACGACATGACACGAACACATATTACTCGAATCTTGTTTGCTCAATTATAATGAGAGTGCGAGTGGTCTTACACTCTCATCCCTTAAACAATATTGTGGGTTGGACAGAGATTGTCACATGATACAAGCTTAATTGAAGTTTTTGAGAGAAACATGAACACGACATGAAACAAACACATATAATCTTATACAATCTATTGTAATGTACTTATCTTACCTTTTTTTTATATAAAACAAAACACAACATGACCCGACTTATTTGATAGCCATTAGATTGATTCGACTTTTGTGAATTGAGAAACACCTAATTAGTTATACTTTAAATATTTCAAACGGTTGTATGTAGATGTATTAGGAGTAGTTTTTTTGTGCTTCTTCGCCCTTGAAAATAGGCTTAATGAAATTTCCATAATCTCCAAGAATATACTTTGATACCTGAAAATTTACAAATGCAAAATTTATGACACATATTAACTTCAAATTTATAATAATCGTGCTTTAAAAGTATATGCATTTGTTTAACAAACTAAAGGTCAAATATAACAAACTTTAACTTCAAATATCAAATTACCCTATAATTTTGGAACAGGTGGAGTATAACTGGGAAGAAGTAGGAGGCATAGCAACAAAGGAGGATATATCAATTGAACATGAAACCTATATTTCACTATATTGTTATCAATTACTCACTAATAAAGTAGTTTATAAGTTGATATGTTATCAACACATATCAACTAGTCACAGATTAAACAAAACTGAACATATGTTTGAAATTGAAGTCCTCTTCCGAAAAGTTGAATGGGAGGTTACTACTCAAACGATGAAGAATATGTACATTTATACGGTTATACTCCTAGTAATTTCTTGGAGGTAATGGTCATCTCAATATAATGGAGATTGTTTTAGCTATAAACATGCTCATGTCTAGTCATAAATATTTAGTCCTTCGATTGGGTTGATTCGTAATCAAAATTTTATCCAAGTAACCAAGCTCTTACATATTTACTCTCCGATTACTGTGATTGTCTAAATTTTAATTGCAAACTAGTGTTTTACCCCGTGCGATGCACGGATAAATTGATATAATGATTTTTTATATTTATTTGATAACTTTTGTATCTCCTTTTTGTGGTAGAAAAGATGAGAGTTTTCTAAAAAACT